>ML826115.1:88239-112846 GCA_009831015.1 Picea engelmannii
TTACATACACCCCCTCTTGGTCTAAACTTCGTCCTGAAGTTTCTCAGTATAAATGCAGAAATAAAGTATCACAGTATCATAAGTCTATCTATCAAACAAAAATGGAAACTGTTGACGCATATCATCTGCGTCCTCCCAGGTCGTCGAGTGTGGACTATAGCTGTCCCACTGGACCTTGACCTGATCTACCGTTCGACGTTGTAACTGTCGAACGCGATGATCTAAGATGCGGACCGGCTCAGCCATGAGTTCTCCCTCGTCAGATACCTGCAAGGAACTCAGGTCAATCACATGTGTAGGATCACTAATATAATGTCTCAAAACAGATACATGAAAAACATCGCGCATACGCCTCAAAGAATCAGGTAAGGCTAGTCGATAGGCCACGAGCCCTTTTCTCTCCACAATCTCGAAAGGTCCCACGAACCTAGGAGAGAGTTTAGCTCCCTTTCCAAACTTGATTGAGCTCTTATGCGGTTTAACCCGCAAGAAGACTCGATCGCTGACCTCGTAACTACGGTCGACTTGGTGCGCATCGACATAACTCTTCTGTCGATCCTGCGCTTCTTTTAACCTTTGTCTTATGGTTTGCATTTGCTCTTCCATTTCCTGGATCGCTTCTGGTCCCACCAGGACCCTATCCTCCAGCCGATCCCAACTCAAGGGCGTCCAACACGGTCACCCATAAAGAAACTCAAAAGATGCCATCTTAATGGTGCTCTAGTAACTGTTGTTGTAAGCGAACTCTACTAGAGGCAATAATTCCTCCCAACGCTTTTGTTGGTCCATTACGTACATGCGCAACATGTCTTCCAAGGTTTGGTTCGTTCGTTCGGTCTGCCCATCAGTCTCTGGGTGATACGCAGTACTAAAATTAAGTTGGGTTCCCAATGCCTCTTGGAAACTCATCCAAAATTGTCCAGTAAACACTGATCCTTGATCGGATATAATCTTTTTAGGCACGCCATGCAGCCTCACAATCTCACTGATGAAAAGTCTCGCTATGTCAAGTGCATGATACATCGTATGCACAGGAATAAAGTGAGCACTCTTCGTCAGAGTGTCTACTACTACAAAAATTGAGTCGTGTCTCCTTTCCGTCAGTGGCAATCCAACGATAAAATCCATCGAAATAACTTCCCATTTCGATTCCGGAATGGCATGTGGTTGAAGTAATCCTTTCGGGTGTCTATGTTCGGCCTTTACCTGCTGACACTCTAGACATATAGCCACAAAGTTAACTATGTCGGCCTTCATTCCCTTCCAGAAGAATAATGGTTTGAGGTCTGCCCTCATCTTCGTAACTCCCAGGTGAGCCATGTAAAATGCTCTATGAGCCTCGCTCAAGATCAACCTCCTCAACTCGTCGTTTGGCGGTACGTAAATCCGACTTCTAAACCTCAATAAACCATCGCTATCAAGTGAATATCCCTCATAACGTGGTACCATCATTGTGTTTTGTCCGATAAAATCCTTGACTTTTGTGTACCAGTCATCATCACGCTGTAAGGTGAGAATGTTCTCACGTAGATTTGTTTGAAGAGGTAACACCGAAAAGATGTGTGGCCTCCGACTCAAGCCATCCGCCACTCGGTTCATGGTGCCCTTTATGTAAGTAATCTCGAAATCGTACTCGCTAAGCAATTCTGACCAACGTCGTTGTCGCGCGTTCAGGTCGCTTTGCATGAAAATGTGTTGTAGTCCACAATGATCACTTTTTAATTCAAATTTTCATCCAATAAGGTAGTGTCTCCAAACCTTCAAGGCATAAATGATGGCTAATAACTCCAAATCGTGCATCGTGTAATTCTCCTCATGCCTTCTTAGTTTTCTCGAAATGTAAGCAATCACTCGTCCGTCCTGCATCAAGACTCCGCCTAGACCTTCCTTGGATGCGTCAGTGCATACCAAGAAGTCTGCGTCCATGTCAGGGACCTTTAGTATCGGCGCGGTTGTCAGCAACTCTTTAAGCCTCCGAAAGGCCTCCACGCATTTCTCTGTCCAAACAAACTTCTTGTTTTTCTTCTGCAATTCCGTGATCGGATTTGCTATCTTCGAAAACCCCTCGACAAAACGTCGATAGTATCCTGCTAACCCCATAAAACTACGGACTTCTATGACATTCGTCGACGCAGGCCATTCCATAATAGCCTCAACCTTGGCTGGATCCACGACGATACCCTCGCCGGAGATGACATGCCCTAAGTAGTGAATCCTCGATTGGTAAAAAGAACATTTGGACAACTTCCCATACAATTTGTGTTCTCGTAAACATTGTAGTACCAAGCGCAAGTGCTTGTCATGCTCCTCCGTCGTCCGAGAGTATATCAAAATATCATCAATGAATACTTGGACGAACTTGTCCAAGTACTCTCGGAACACCTCGTTCATCAAACTCATGAATACCCCTAGGGAGTTTGTCAGTCCAAATGGCAAAACAGTAAACTCGTAATGTCTAAATCTTGTCTTAAAGGCGATCTTAGGGATGTCATCCTCCTTGATCCGCAACTGGTGATATCCGGATCTCAAATCGATCTTGGAGAACACCATCGCACCCTTCATTTGATCAAATAGATCATCAATTCTTGGTAAGGGATACTGATTCTTGATCGTAGCCTTGTTCAGTTGACGGTAGTCAATGCAAAGCCTCCACGATCCGTCCTTCTTTCGAATGAAAATAACCGGTGCACCCCACGGTGACACACTAGGATGTATCAGTCCCAGGTCCAACAACTCCTTCAGTTGGATTTTCATCTCTTGCAACTCCGGGGTCGACATCCAGTAAGGAGTTCTTTCTATCGGTTCGGTTCCTGGTTTCAGGTCTATGGTAAACTCTAGTTCCCTCTCCGGCGGCATCCCAGGCAACTCCTCTGGAAATACGTCCGCAAACTCCTTCACCACCGGAAGGTGTTCTAGGCCTTCCACTACTCCTTTCTCGTTTAGCACGAGGATCGCATATAGTTTGCACCCCTTGCGCATACTCTTCCGTAACTGTAGGGAAGAGACGAACCGTAGGGAAACTCCCTGGTTCCTTCCTACAATCACACGTCTCTATCCTTCATCATCCACCAAGCTCAACCGTTTCGTCTTACAGTTGAGAATCGCCTCATGCGTTTCCAACCAATCCATACCGATCACGACGTCATAAGACCCTAAGATCGTGACGTACAATTTGACCCTGGTGACGAACTCTCCCAAGTTAAGGGCATAGCCCGTGACCTTTCCTCCAACCTTCTGTTTGGCCCCCGAAGCCATCTCCACGAAGCTAAACTCATCCTGTTCGACTGCCTTTACCTTAATCCTTTTTAGCACTGCACCAGAAATGAAACTCTCAGTAGCTCTTGGGTCTATCAAAACACTAAGGGTCTGGTCAGCGACAGTACCTGTCGTCTCGAGCACAGTTGACTGGTGCTCTGCCTGGCGGTTATTCACCGCTGCATGAATCCGATGGGCCTTGCCCATATCTCCCACGGTAGTGGGTCCGGCTAATCTGAATGCCCTGGTCCTCTCCACAGGACAGTCGCACTGGTAGTGTGTCTCCCCACACGTCCAACACCCCTTCTTCAGCCCAGTAGTCCTGGTACCCGAAGTAGAAGATGACTGCCCACCGGCCTAAAACCCTGGTCTGTTCTGCTGAACAGGCCTAAACTGCTGATGTTGCTGGTGTTGTGGTCCTCGATAAGGTGTCCATTGTTGAGGCTACAATCGTCGAGGTGTAGTGAACGTGGATCCCCTCTAGAAGCCACGATGTCCTGGCGTATGTCTCGTCGGTGCCTGATGTCGCGGCGCACCAGATGAACTCTGCCCTGCGGGTCTCGCTGGATTCCTGGTCTGACCCCCGCTGATAAGCTCCTCCTCTGCTATGAGGGCCTTTTGGACAGTGTCGTGCAAGGTTTGAGGCATCAAGATCCTAACCTTTGCACGCAGATTGTCGTTAAGGCCCAACACGAACTTGTTGACTTTGAGCTTCTCTGTGTTAAGGTGCGGGGCATACCGGAGCAGCTCCATGAAACGTGCCTCGTACTCGGGCACCGTACGACCTCCCTGTCGTAACGCGTTGAACTCGTTGAGCTGACACTCAATGAATTCCTCAGAAAGGTACCTCTCTCGGAACCGTTCCTCGAACAGTTCCCATGACACGTCTTCCACGGCCATGTTCAGCTGCGGTAGGAGCGTCTTCCACCATAGAAGAGCGCTCCCCTTCAGTTGAAAGACCGTCATGCGGACCTTCATGTTGGAGGTATAATCGCGAAGTGCGAAGCACATCTCCATATTCTCCAACCATGCCTAGGCGGCTGCGTCGTCCGGGGCACCAAAGAACTCGGGAAATTTTACCTTCTCGAGTTCACGGTGAATGCTACCTGTGACGGTCGATGCGTGCGGCGTAACCTCAGGGGGTGCCAACGCCCTGGCCTCATCTCCTTCCAAATGGCTAATCAGAGCCTCGGACATGCGCTGAAAGGATCTCATCATCCCAATAACATCACCAACTGCTATATGTTCCTGTTCGAGCAGCTGCTCGCCTCCCTGGGGGTTAGACCCCTCAGGCATGGATGCTGCTGGAGGTGTCTCGCCTCCTCCCCTAGCACCCCATCGTCTGCCTCCGCGGCGTCCTCTAACCATGATTACATGCACACACACAATCAACTCGATCAACAACGGTATAATAAAACCAACTCATGTCAACGAAATCCGTAGCAAACCCTAAGTCGAGGGTCGAACCGCCTCTGATACCATATGTAAAAACCCTCCTAGTTAAGGACAACTACTCTAACAACAGGTGCAATTTTTTTTTGTTTTAACCATGTGTGCGCACGTGTAGGTGGGGAAACAGACACACTGGACTCCACGTCGCCACTCGACAACCAACAAGACGCAACCATGATGTTCAGTACAAGAAGACTGAAGGCTCACAAGGAGTAACTGCAACAAGATATGACCATAGGCATGAGGCGCACAACACAAACATTAATACACACTGGGGTTGCACAGTCAGAACACAGAGGGAAGAATCCATGGTATTAGAGTTACTATTTCTTCACAGGAAAGTAGGTCTTTTAGTCTTATGTCTTCTCGAAAGAAGATTAGACAGGCTCCTAGCCGACTACTCAGGCAAAAACTAGTGAACCCATCAGGTGTGTCGCAAGAGTGGAAACCCTGCCTTTAAAGGGCCCAAGACTCTTGATACGGGACTGGATTCTTGACGTGGAAAAACACACAGACATATATGATAAGGCTTACCAGGAGGTGTCTAGATCACTCCCAACACAAGCAGAGCAACAAGGGATTGATTACAACCAAGTACAATAAGGGTTAAAGAACAACAATCCACATAGGAAGGCATAAGCTAAATACAACCTCGTCAACTACCCGACCAGTATTCCTGGCTGAGGGCCAATATCTAAGGTCTAAAATGACGATAAACACCTATCACTGAACCGGTCTGGGTTAATTGTAGTTTTACATCCCGAAGGCGGTTCATGACCAAATGGTCGATTACGACTTAGGGTTAGTATTGAGAGAATTTTAAAACTCAATAAGTCGATATGTACACCTTAAATTAGCATTAAGAATCAATCAACATTAAGGGTTTAACAACTTGAAGAACATGATACAAGTCATAATAATTTGACGAATATTTGCATTGCAATTTAGACCTTATCATTAACCTTCAAATTAAACGAATGATTACCCTGTAGATTAAACATCATCGCGAACATTTCAATTAATCTAAAATTGACATTGTGATTCTACCGTCATCATTAACATTTCAAATTAGAATAAATATTATTAATGCAATTTAACAAGTATTACCATCACCATTTAACCAATATTAATATTGCACTCAAAACCATATCAATATTAATATTTAAACACGTATTGTCCGTCGCATTCAATTTAAACAATATTAACATATAAGCATTTAACCAGTATTAAAAATAATGCCTATTATTAACATTTCCAATAACCAGTATAATATTAATATGTGAAGCCAATAATATGTGAAAGCCAATATTAATATTGCACTTAAAACCGTATCAATAATAATATTTAAACAAGTATTGTCAATTGCATTCAATTTAACGCTATCAACATATAAGCATATAACAAGTATTAAAATAATGCCTATTATTAACATTGCCAATAACAGGTATAATCATTGAAAATTAACAATATTAATCAAATCATGGAGAATAATTCTATGGAGGGTAAGTGTGTGGAATTGGTGTCGAATCAATATAAATATACGTTTGCAATAAGTGCCCCTGCCGATCCGCTAACTAACTCCCAAATACAATAACAAGGACGTCCATACCCTAAATGAATTCGGCTACATTCGCCAACTGATTTCATAATAAAATTTAATCGTGCATAGACAAAATTGACTGTGCCATTTCGCCAACTAATAAAGAACACTTCCTGGGCCTAACTAAAGTAATCATTTAAACTTGATAAGTTCATAATCATAAAAAGATATCGATTTAAGTCTTAATGCTTCTTAACCAAGGGGATAACTACACTATACAGCTCATGGGCCAACGGTACAACCAGGGTGTTGTTTGTAACTTCTGGAAAAATAGGATAAAATAGCAGTTATGACAGTCAACAATTTGATTCCGTAATTACATAATGTTAAATACATCTTATTCCAGAATTTACAAACATTACTGTTAATGAAAACCACTTAATTTGATAATAAGGAGGGTTGATCCCCTAACACTATTCTAAAGGAGCATTGGAATTATAACCAAGTATTTCTCAAAGTGAATTAAATATCGGAAATGTAACTTTTTATTAAATGAAAATGGTAAAGAAACATTCGGATTACAGCTATCAAATTAAAATGTATTAAACAATAAAAACCAAGCATCAATGGAATTAATCACTAACGCAACCTGGTAACTTTTCATAACATTAAAGGTATAAAAATAAGGAATGGAAACAGAAACCCAATTGACTGAACTGGCTCTTGGCTTTGGGGTAACCAAATGATTTCAATCCCATCCGTTCCAGAAATAACACAACCAACAACTAGTTTTTAATGATATAGAAGCAAGTGCATTTAGAATTTCATGATACCATGGTAAGGCTCAAGTAGAAGGCTGCTATATAAAAGAGAAAGCTACATAGCAATACTAGATCCTTCAAGTAGGGACAAATTTTCTGGTTGGATGCTCGCCAGTATTAATTAGGTTGCCTTCTTAACTCCATTAACAAAAGAGAACGGAGCAGACAATTTTACGGTTTCCCAAATTTTGTAAATAATTTTTTTTTTTTTAAAACTCATTCACCGAACTCCGAAGGTCTAAGAGGTTACCTACGAATTTTATAGCAGTTGAGAACACTACTCTTAATAAAAGAAAATGCTCTCTCGATTTATTTTTTGTTTCATTGAGTTAAGTTAAACAATGGCAGTTTTTAATCAAATAAAGGAAACGCGGTTTAACTATTCCATGAAAGGATTTGTTCGAAGGAATTAAGCTATATAAATCCACATCAAACCTACTATTTTTGTTGTTTAAAAATTGCCAGCATCACTATTGATAATAGCGCAGAAATTTAATGGTTGCTGCCCAGAATTTGGTAAATTTAATCGAGGAAAACGCAGAGAAGCATCCCTTCTCAACCAACTCGTGGACATACGACCCAGGTCGCAATGGAGACGCTGAGCTATGGACAAAATCACAGACCACGAAATGGAGGATGCCCAACAAGCAATAAAAGAAACCCATGGAGGATTTTCCCACTGTCTTCTATAAACGCCCAAAAAGTAAAAGCGGAGAAACCCACCCAAAAAAAAAAAAACAACCCACACTGTATATGACGCTCAACAATAAAAAGTGTACCCACTGCAGTAAGAAAAACTCCCAGTGGTTATAATATGCCCAGGGTAACAGAAGGAATCCACTGAGGTAAAAAAAAAATGCCCAATATAATTATAAACACTAGTGTATCGAGGAAAAACCCTACTGCAGCAAGACGCCCCCTGTGTGTAAAAATACAGCCCCAACTATGGAACGCCCCCATTCATACCAGAAATGCCCATACCCAAAACAGTAATCCACATGCCCCACCAAATATATATATATATATTTTTACCATAAAATGAGCCATATAAAACAGAAACGAAATAACCTTAATCCCCATACAAATTTACCCAGCCCTAAACTGTACCCGTATGAAAAAAAAATGAAATATTCATAACCCCAACTATTTACTAGTAACCCTAAACTGAACTGAATATAAAAACGAGAATCTTCTGAGTTTAAGGACAAGGAAAGGACATTTACATCCATACAATCACAATCTCAGCAGTAATCACTATGCATTCTACCTTACTAAGTTCAGGAGCATACCTTTGCCTTATTTGTCTGCCGTAATTGACTCCTGTGCTCTTTGCTGCTTCCGTCTTCAGTGCTCCCACTTGCCAACTGTAGAGGACTCACCGGTACCTCCCAGCCAAACGCGAGGGGTACTCTCCTTCCCCCTTAGCCCCCCGAGCCGCAAAGGGGCCACACACAACCCAGACGATAGCCTAGCTTCTCAGTTCGCCTCCAAGGCTGAGCTACCACTCAAGTCAGTTGAGAATCCCCAACTCCTACAAGAAATCAGTCCAGTCTCTGGTCTGGCAGCATAACAATACCAAATGCTGAAAAAAAAAGTCCCTTCCTTTCCCCCTCTCCCTCTCTTTTATCCAGTCTCAAACCCTAAATCCCCTCCCTTTAGGTTTTCCCCCCTTTTCCCTTTTATTTTCTTATTTTTCTTTTTATTTTATTTGTTTATATATATATATTTTTTAAACTCAAAGAGTATGTGCGCTAATTAATAATTCCCTTTTATTTTTACATGCATAACTTTTATTAATGGTAGAGGCGGTAGGGATTAATAATTTACGGAAAGAGGATCCATTTATCATTTTCATTATTCCAAAAATTTAATATTAAGGAATACGCCACCATTTGTTTATAATATATGCCTATATATTTTCAAATTTTTTTTTTCTATTTATAAGCATGCATTCATCATAGTAAATTATCATTATCCATCATTTAAATTCACCATTAATATATATATATATAGGATAATGAGAGATTAAGGTGATGGCAAACATGTATATGGGAAAAGTAAATGTATTACATAAAAAGAATAATGAGGAATTAAGGAGAGGGATGGCGATTTAGTAACGTGAACTGGACATGTAAAAGGGAGATGGATACTGGAAGATCAAGGTGATAGAGGATAGTTTAATAAAGTAGACATGGATAATGAGAGGATAATGGTCTGAGTTTTTTTTTTTTTTTTTTTTTTTGAAATTTTCATTTGTTAAGGTCACACTAAATTCCCCCCCTTTTTTCTAGAAAAGTCTTAGGCTTAGGGCTTAGATTATGAGCTAGGCGACGATTGGTTAGGGGAATTGCTTAAGGTTTTATTCAGGTGCTGATGACTTAGGAATAATTAGGCTGACTCCTTCAACCACATTATTGCGACGTGCCCTTCAGGACGCACCACGTGCGCCAAGGGTGCCACTCGCCTCTTGAATTCCTTTTGGGCGATGTGCCCTTCAGGATGCACCATGTGCTCCAAGGGTGCCACTCACCAATTGAGTTTCTTTTGTGCGACATGCCCTTCAGGATGCACCATGTGCTCCAAGGGTGCCACTCGTCAACTGGACTGATTGGTAGACCTCTATAACCCCTGGAGTCAACACTCCGCCAGGTGAACTTGTAGGAGACTAAGGGTTCTAAGGAATAAGGCCCCCGCCTTATTGCGCACCCCTTAGAATCATCATGAGCAACTGTCGCAGTCGACCCTCACGGCATCGTGGGTCCTCTCGAACTAGGTAATCGTTAACCTACAGTTCGAGCCACGACGGGAGTGCTAGCAGGCGGTGGCAGGGCTGCTTTCCACCCCTCTCCCTCAACCTCTCTGCAAATCGTGTGTGGCCCCTTTACTCCATATGTGAGTCTGGTCGGCAAGCTATCATCATCATGCATCAACAATAATCATGTCATAAATGTCAACAACAAATCATCAAATCGAATGAAACATCATAGCAAACATATCACCCAAAAGCACACTCCCTGACTCAGTCCGGAGTCCAAGGGGGTTCTACCGATGCCTCTGCATCTTCAAGGTCAAAAACCCTGCACACTCAATAAAACCGTGTCAATAGAACCTGTCTACATCAAATAGTAACACATCATGTCATCTGTCAATCGCATCATAATCAAGTATAAATGGTCTAACATCATAAAAGTCCAGATCACTTGCGAGCAAGTGTCCTCAAATAATAAGTGTTCTCAGTGCACCAGAGCAGGATGTTACAGGACATTGGGTTCAACGCTTCCTACAAGTTTCATGACATGGGTTAACCCTTGTTGGAGAGGCATTTTTGGATAAGTTTCAGGATCTGCATTGAAAGGAATTCGAAGGGTAAAAGGAAATTAGGATATGGACTAGAGTGCACAATGGAAGTGGACTTCAAGGAGTCAAAGAGCATGATAAAAGTATGTGTGACGAAGCACCACACAAAAGGCAGAAAATAGTTATAAATTGTAACAGGATTAGACTTATTGTTCTCTGTAAATATGTAGAAGGAAGATAGATATAGATGGACGGGTAGGTACGTTTGTTGGGTGTAGGCCTATTTTGAGGAAAGACCTATTTTTGGAAGGAGACGCCTAATTTTATAGCACGCGCAATAGTTGGAAAGAAAGAAGCATGCAAAAAAAGAAGGAAAAGAAGCATGCAAGAGGAAAAGACACGTGCGAGGAGGCATACAAGCCTAACCATATTAGGGTTAGGGTTTTTGACACATATTGTAATGACTATAACCAGGAAAAATAGTATAAATAATAACCTAGGAGGTCTAGTTTGGGGGTTCATTTGTTGTAAATCATTGTTGAAGGTGTTCGGTTATTATTGGGATAAGGTTGTAGAAGAGTCAAGTAAGATATATTTTTTAGGGTTAGGTCACAGGATGAGGGGCCTGGTGTGATATAGACTTCTTCGCAGAGGTTCCTTAAGCTCACCATGATTGTATGATTGAATATGTAATGCACACATCGCCCTATTTTGTAGAATACTAAATAAAGAGAAGAGAAGCCAAATCTTTGTGGACATAGCCCAGGAGGGGGTGAATCATGGTAAAACATGTTTTCTATGTGATGTTTTATTGAATGCTTACTTGTTTTTAATGATTAGTTTATGAATGGATGAATAACTAGATGTATTAGCATGCATGCATGAGTCTAAAGATGAATGAATCCCAGAATAACTTGAATAAATAACAAAGATTAATGTATGAAGAATATAAAACACACTTCCATATCCCCACTCATTCCTATACTAGAAGCACTTGAGAATTTCAGTCACCCATAGAGATATCTCGATTGAGACAGTGTTGTGTGATCTGCGCACAGCGTTACCTTCTGGTTTACCAAGAAGGCCGATAGTTTTAGAGTTTTTTGTTGGAAAATTGTTCATATCTAAACCTGGGTCATACCAAGAAGTGGAAGGAAGATTTAAACCAAAAAATGGTTATGTTTCGGGCTAGAACTGCATAGGATTGAGTGGACGTGATCCACGAAAGAAACACGTAGAGAATGAAAGTATAGAAGGGGATGTTTTGGCCATGGAATCCAATGAAGGTGGAGATTGAAATATGGCTGAAAAGAAAGGAACTTGAGTTTGTGTAGAAGGATAATAGAAATCATAAGTTAACACCGCACAAATATATTGACAAATACTTGTTTAGTAATTTGCATGACGTATTTTTTTGTGATTTCCCACATTTATTGCAGTAGTGGTTATTTAGGTTAAAATACAACCACCTAAAAAATCGAATCATATAACTGGAGTGGAATACTATGGATACTTTGCAGTTACAACAAGTTAATAACAAATTTATGCGCACAATAGATTTTTTGTTAGATAATATTGTTGTAGGGTTTATCACCGAATTTGCAGTATATACCATGAAGTCCTATAGCACAGTAGAGAAGGAATTTCTAAAAGGACCCAAAGGTAGGTATATCAGATCATTGTATACTTCAATCAAGATTTTATTCTATAAAAACAGTGTGATGACCCTGGAATCAAACAACTAAAATTCCCTGCGTGCATGGGGGAAGGGGGGAAGAACTAACAGGAGGCTTCGAAATGGAGGAAGATATGGAAAGGGAAAGAAGAAGGAGGCTATGGAACCAATCATGATGGAGGAAGATCATATAAAGAAGATATTGGAAAAAGATGGAAAGACACACAGTGGAGTACCCTACCAATATAAGATGAATAACAAGAAGAGAGCCATAGTTGATAGAGAGGGCTTGGAAAGTGATGAGGAAGAGATAGAGGATCTCTAGGATATGGATAATATTGAGGAAATCTTGTGTGCAACATATGAAAGGAAAACATGATGTCCAAAGGAAGGAACAGAAGGAAAAAATCCAATCCAGATCATTGTCACTGTGGAACCTACAACCCCATGTGAGACTAACACACTAGAAAGAACACCATCGTTTATACAACCGAATTATAGTGGAGTAAATATATTAGGAAATAGATAAAACAAAGGAGAAATAACTGGAGGATCCATTTGAGGAAGTAATAGTTAAATGTCTACACTATGTGAAGGTAGTAGTTCAACATAGTTAAAATGGAAGGACATGATCCCATGATCAAGTTACCATAATTTTGGGGAGAGGCATCAAAGGACCCTAAAAATAAATTATTCATCTATGAGAAGATCTAGGAAGAAAAAAAGATCATAGATGAGGATACAAAACTCACACACTTAGTTATCACGCTAAGAGACTGCACACTAGACTAGTACATGAGTCTAGATGTAAATAGTCCACCAGGAGAAACAAGGATGATTGCAGATGTGAAAAAACTATTGATAAATGAATTTTAGAATCCTATCTCAGAAGATCAGTACATGAATGAAATGATTGAAATCATGAAAAAACTAGGTGAGTTTGTTTGGGATATTGACCAAAGGTTTAAGCATCTAAAAGGTAAGTTGAAATATTCCATGACTAACATCCAACATAGACATTTATTTTTGAATTCAATGCTACCACACTTGAAATACCCATTAAGACAATAGAAGTTTGAAACTCAAGTAGAGGATCTACAAGAAGCCTTGCAACTATAGGAAAACAAGTATCAGAAGATAGATCTATAAATAGAGGAGTTGAATTAGGATCTGAAGAAACTAACATTTCAACTCAACCTGAATAAGGGTAAAGAGAAAAGAGAAACTATCTGGTGTACCACATGCAGGACAGAAGGACACCATAAGAACAAATGTCCAACTTGCATGAAGTATATGGAAACAAGAGTCCCAAACCCTTTTCTAGCAGGAGGACCATGGTGCGAGATTTTTAAAACGCATGGGAGTGATCCATATCATTGTCCAATGATGCAGAAGTATAAGACAGTAACCAAGAGTTCATATTGCAATTTTTAAAAATTCAGTGGGTCATGATGATAAAGATTGTAGGATGATGGAGCTGATGAGAGAAATAACTTCATATATGTATAGGGTGAAAAAATAAATGATTATAGGAAAAGATACACCTTAGTTCAACCAAGTACCACCACCATACAACAATGTGCAACAGTAGTATAACAATTCACAACCACAATACAACAACGTGCAACCACAATATAACCCCATGCAGTATAATCAAGTACCTCAGTATAATGTACCGCGAGGAGATCGAGGTGGATACAGAGGTGAAGGACGAGGTAGAGGAGGATTCATATGAGGCATAGGTCCAATAGTGTGTCACAACTACCAACAAAAATGACATTATGAAATGGAATGCCCACTTCCACCAATGACATGTATGTATCGTCGTGCAGTAGACCATGATATAGAATACTTCCCAACACTCTTGGGAAAGATCCAATAAAAAAGGAATCAGCACAACCATAATTTCCAGTGGATTTCTATAGAACCCAAGGATGATGGGATAAACATTAGTATAGACACTCGAGGAGGAGCCAAGACAGGAACTGACGCAGTAAAATAAGATCCAATGTAGCACCAATGGGTTAAGAAGAATATTGAACCACATAAGAAGTTTGATGCACGAAAAGAAAATGAAAAATTCAAGGAGGAAAGACAGGAGTTTCTCAAGAAACATTTTGCATCTACATCATCTTCTCAACACACCCAGAACTTACCAACGTACGTGATTCCTAATTCAATGGACCATACCAGTGAAGCACAACCTTTAGATCAAGTAAGTAACATAAAAAAAAATATGCAATCCTGTGTTAAGTTATTGAAAGATCCATCATCTATTAATATCTTACAAAATATGCTAGAAATATGCAACACAGAGGAAAAAGGAATGTTAGAACAAAAAAAAACCAATCATCTCCGTACAAGAACAAGGACAAGCAGAGAATTCAGACTAAATTCTAACATTGGGGATTTTAATATGGGTGATATCATACTGGATCTAGGCTTTGAAGTAAATGTTTTACCTAAGAAGACATGGAATTGTATGGGAGAACCCACATTAGGTTATTCACATGTCCAGTTGAAATTAGAAAATCAACACAGAGTGTTACCAATCGGAAGTCTTAAATGTGTGACAGTAGATTTGGTTGGAGTGCGCACTATGGCAAATTTTGAAGTAATAGAGATAGTAGATGGAACAAAACCTTATCCAACATTGCTTGGATTTAATTGGGAATTTGGTAACCAGACCATAATCAACTTAAAGACAAGGAAAATGGCATTTGAATCAAGTGAATATAGAGTCGTTGCACCATTAAATCCTTCATAAGGAGAAAGGTTTGTAGAACCCACGTTTTTGGATATGGAGGAAATAAACCAATTGTATAGAACCACCGCGCAAGAGGAGGATTATGTTAACCCAACTGTAAATGGGGTACTCAACTGGAGAAGAATCACATCATGTGCTTTCGACTGAGATACAAGTTTGGAGAATTGGCAAGAATGATTACATGAAGTTTCCACAAGAAGGTGTGCAAGAATAGACTGCGCAGTAAGATAGGTGGGTACATAGATAAGAGAACCTTCCCGTTCTCATGGAATAAATGAGTTAGAGGATTTTTTGAAAAAGTATGAAGAGGAAGTGTTAGAAAATCATAGGCTCTTAGCCCTAGATATTGCACTCAAGGAAACACTTGCAAGATGGTGGGGTGGACACAAAGAAACAATTCAATATTGATACTAATGTAAACAATTACTACACATTAGATTTGGCGTGCAACATGGGAAAAATAAAATGCAGAGGTGTGATGGACAAGGAAAACCAATTGAACAGTTAGAGAAGTGCAAGGCATAATGGAGGATGACACCACAAGAGGAATGGCCTCATAACTTTATCCATACATTCGAAGGAATCCAAAAGAACTAGTATATAGACCAGGAGATGTGCAGAGGCACTACAAAATGGAAAACATTATAATAGAACTTTGTAGTAACTTTTTCATTTGAACATGAGAACCCCAACATAGATCCAAAGTTGAATCTGATATAGGGAATGATATTTACTGATGAACCAGAAGTTGAAATCATGACAGAATATCAACAAAAAAATAGACAGACAGTCAAAGAGTTACGCTCATGCTATCATGTGGAAGAGGAAGAACCAGATGAAGATGATATGCTCAACATTCATATTATAGAAATTCAAGGAGAAAGAGAGGTGGAAGGTCCATATATGGAATTAGAAGAATTTGCTGAACTAATTAAATTTAAGAAAGTCAACATTGGGACAAACAATAATCCTAGAATGGAAAGTATTCACTACTACATATTGAAAAATTTGTGATGACCACTTGCGACGAAAGTACTCTTTTGTCGCAACATGCAAGAGAAAAATTTCAATTTTTCTAAATCCACCCCATATTCATTGCTATATCGATGCATGTACTTTGACTAAATTAATATGGTCAATGTTCATCTCAAGAGCGACGCATATAGTTTGTTAAAATTAATATGGTCAATGTTCGTCGCAAGAACGACAACTGACCTAACGTTAAAATTGACTGTTAAAAATGACAAATAAATAGGTAAAAAAAAGAAATATTTTTAGGTCAAGGTCGTTGCAATTGCGACAATCATGACCTAAAATTGGACTATCAATATTTGACAATTTAAAGATGTTGCAACAGTCTTGCTATAACAATGATGGTTCTGAAAGGGTATTTTTGTGTGGAAGAATGTCACAGAATGTTGTTAGAGGTGGGGAAAAAAGTAAAGAGGGTCAAAAGGGTGATGGTAGATGTTATTGTCCTTGTAAAAAATGTTGCCTTAGACGTCCCATAAGAATTTTAATAACAACAACTACAAAACATTGTAGGAAATATGGGCAAATTGATGGTGGATCGAATGAATATCATCCCATGGTAATTAGCTATATATTCATTATCTTTTTTTATTTTGTCAATTTTATATAAAATTATATATATATGTGTATATATATTGTTTGAATGTTTGTTATAGTATACACTATTTTTTCATGATTGTTTGTAATTATAAAGTTAGAGTTTCCCTCTAACTTTCTGCATAATATTGCACCAAGTATTAGTAGAAATGATGTTGTACAAGCTGAGGAACATCATCATGACCAAGAAAATGAGGATCTCATGGAAGAAGATGATGGGACAAATCAAATGATCCAATGTTTTTTTTCACAACCGGATGAGGATGGGAAAAATGTTGGTATTTATGATGAACCTCTATTAGAAAAGGAAAATAAATGACTTTATGAAGGATCAACAACAAATCTTCTCTCTGCTACATTATTGCTAGTGAACTTAAAGGTTATGAATAATTTGTCAAACACTTGTATGACACAGATACTAAGGTATGTAATATGTTTCATCTCATATTATACATAAATTTTGATTTTTTTCTATTTTTTTTTAGTGTTAATTAATGTGTAAAATAAGAATGCAATTTTTACGATTAATATTATTACATTAACTAGTTATTTGTTATGTTGTAGATTGTTACATGAATTTGTGTTACCATCGTCAAATATTTTACCTCGCACATATAAAGGTTTGCATGCCATTATGAAAGACATTGGAATGGATTATCAAACTATAGATGCATGTCCTAATGACCATATTATATATTATGGACAACATGCTTCGAAAACAGAATGTCTGCAATGTCTTATCAGTAGATATCGAACCGATCAAGTAACAAAAAGGGTGCCTCAAAAGGTTCTTCGTCATATTCCCATAATTCCACATTTGCAGTGATTGTTCAGGTATGAAAGCATAGCACAATTTATGGATTACCATGCACGTAATAGAAGTGGATATGGTGTTATTCGAATGCCTTCCGATGGTTCTACATTTAGCGAAATTGAGGAAAAATGGGCAGATTTCAAAGATAAACCTTGTAATGTTAGGATTTCATTGGCAACTGATGGTGTTAATCCATTCAGAGAGATTAGGTCTATTTACTCAGTGTGGTCTATTTTTGTTATCAACAATAACATTCCTCCTTGGATGTCAATAAAGAAGGAGCGCATAATGTTGACAATGATTGTTCTAGGTATTTGTTTACATTAATTTTTTGAATTTAACATTTTCATTTGTTTCAATTTTTGCATAATGCGTTTTGTTTATTTATTTAATTATATATATTACATGATATCATTCCTATAGTAATTATGTGTAATTTCAAACAATTAGGTAAGTACCAGGTTAAAGACATGAATGTATATATCGAGCCTCTTATCGACGAGATACTAAAGTTATGGTATGGCATCACAATGTATGACATATGTAAACTAATCGGGGAGAAGAAATTTAAATTCCGTGGAATACTTTTATGGATAATTCATGATGCCCCTGGACTAACACATTTTTGGGGTATGTATCATTCTAATATTGCTCTTTAATACTATATAATATTTTAATGTTATCATGGTGCATGTTTAATTTTTAAATAATCTCGTCGTATAATTGACATTAATCCATTTGTTGCAGGTCTTCAATCAAAGGGTAAATTTGCATGTCTAGTTTGTGTCCCTAAGATGAAGTATTGTCATTCAAAAAGTTTAGGAAAGATGGTGTTTGATGAGTATAGGCACCTTCTTCCTAAGAACCATTGGTATCGTACTACTGAAAAACATCTTTTCAATGGGAAAGAAGAGACTGGTTTAAAACCACGAAGAATGACACCTCACCTATGGAGGTTGGAATATAATAGAAATCATAAAGGTACTCAATTTCATAATGTATCGTAGATCATGTAATGTTTTGAATGTTTATTTTAATCATTGAATTTATTTTACTATATAATTATTTTTGTGATTTGTTTTATGCTTCATGAAGGCTGCAATCATCATGAAGGTATTAATAATGGGCTTCCATGAGGAATAAAATATTATCCCGCTCAATTCGTGAGGTTTCCCTACTATGAGGAGCTAAAAATATCTCACTTTTTTTTATACAATGCATATCAGGAAGAAAGTGACTGAAACTTTATGGCAAATCATAGATGGTAGGAGGGACAAAGAAAAGATTGTCAAAATTTGTATTGACATTAAGGAAGCCAAGCATGCAATGCGAAGTGTGATCTTATATTCAAATATATCAGATGGAGTACTAGACCGAAATAAACTTCCATGGTTATTAACAGAGCAACAAAGAAATGATGTAAAAGAGGTCATTCAAAGAATTAAATTCCCCACGGGTTTTGCTTCAAACATAAAAAATATCTTAATGAAGAAAGCTGAATTTGTTGGGGTAAAAACACATGATTGGCATACCTTCATTAAGGTAATAATTTTGGTATACATATTTATATATATTGGCCTTATAGATCTTTTATTTTTTTTATTTTTTCTTTTCTACTTCGGTCGAAACAAATAACGATTCATTTTGTTGTTACAATATGTTCTACCACTATGTCTCCCAAATGACTTTGAAAACAACGTCAAGATAGTTATATATGATCTTGGAAAATACATGAGGTAAGACGTAATTGTGATTTATATGCAAAATGTTCTTTCAAATTATTGTTGTACTTAATGACACGTGTTTTACTTGTAATGTAATATATTATATTATGTTATGTTGAAACATGTTATTTGTTTGTGTCATGATCTCATGTAGATGGCTTTCATTGAAAGAAATTCATGAAGATGATATAAAGTATTGGAAGAGAGAAATTACTCATCTAATGTGTGAAATTCAAAAGTATATAGATCCTACATTTTTCAATGCACAAGAACACTACCTCATATACCAAGTTGAGGAGATTGAAATTTGTGGACCTATTCACACAAGGTCAATGTGGATGGTGGAGAGGCACTTGACATCATTGAAGGCGTTGGTTAGACAAAGAGCATGTCTTGAGGGTTCTATGGTGGATGGATATATGGTATATCAATCCATGGTGTATATTAGTCAGTATCTTCCTAAATTAGCAGCGCCAACTATGCATGTAGTGGATCGCAATTGGGATGTGAACTCCATCAAAAAATTTGAGGATCGGGAGCATTTGTTGGGGAAAGGTAGAATGAAAAAAATCAGAGGTAATATATTAATAATTGTGAAAAATTATATTAATAATACATATAAAGTTTTGTTTTTTGTGTATATGATCATACTCATTAATATATTAATATAATTTATTTCATAAATTATAAATATTTATAATTACCTGCATATTGTGCGTTATAACTAATATTTAATATTGGTGAATTATGTTTTTTTGATTCAGTTTCTCAAGAGTGGGATGCACTTCATTTATACATTGCAAATAATCTTGACTGGATGAATGTATGGATTGAAATATGTAAACAACATAATGGAGGTAGTTTATCATGGAAACGACTATCTGAATTGGTTAGAGAAGTTCGTTATAACGGAGATGCCAATGTTACATGGAGGGAAATTGATCTAGCATATGGTTTGAAAGATGTACAGGTAAGAAAATTCACCCATTTTATTCAGTTAGTTTATATTATATTAATGTGACTACATGTGTATTGTATTTTTCAGATACTTTCGAAGTTATATAAATATAT
The DNA here is from genome assembly GCA_009831015.1 of Picea engelmannii. Taxonomy (NCBI): domain Eukaryota; kingdom Viridiplantae; phylum Streptophyta; class Pinopsida; order Pinales; family Pinaceae; genus Picea; species Picea engelmannii. Next base: position 108,285 of record ML826115.1, read on the forward strand.
GTTAATTTATTAATTGACAATGCATATTTTACATATTTGACATATTGCAGTTGAAACACCACAAGGCTATGTGGTGCAATGGTCGTACATTTCACATCAAACAATTGGATGAAACCAGGAAAACTTATGATAGTGGGATAACTGCAGTATTCTAGGTTACTAATGTTTCCTATAGGAGTGATAGACATCCCTGAGAACTTGAAAATAGATATTATGGGTATTTAAACGATATAATTGAGTGTGACTTTAATTCCTTCAAATTAGTTGTGTTCGATGTCAAATGGTATAGGTTACGAATACATGAACATGATGAGGAAAGAATTGTTATTCAACATGCCAATGGATTTCCAATGATTAAAACAATAGTGTTTAAAAGAGGACATGATCACTATGTTTTTCCAATCCAATGTGAATAGGTATTTTACTCAAATGTTCCAGGAGAAAGGGATTGGTCATTTGTTGTTAGATATGATCCAAGAGGAAGGCCAATTAAGTATACTCATTTATAGGAAGAATATGATTCGATAGATCAGATAGAGCTAGAAGATCATGGAGGGTCGACAAATGAAGAAGACGAAGAAGATCATGATCCAGGCGTAGGAAACAATATTGCAATTCTTGATGATGATGTCGATGAAAATACGCTTGAAAATGACATTGATGATGATGATGATATCATCAATCCTTTCAACGTCGTTTCAGAACCAGATGCTGATATAGATGTCAAGTTCGATGAAGAAGATAAAGATAGAGAATAAGGATAATTACACATATGTTGAGGTTGGATTAGGTACGTGACTATATAATATTTTAATTTGTATGAATTATTCTCTTAAAATAATTTACTTTTAATGTCATGGGTTAATTACATGTTTTTAAGTTTTATGCGACGTTTTTATATCCTAGGTTACATGTTGTTTAATTATTATTTGAAACCTGAAAATAGTTGCAAATATACTAAAGTATGTGGTAGACTAAAAATATCATTTAGAAACACATAATTTCATGTACCATCATTAATTTTTGTTTTTGTAGTTTCTATGCATGAATCTTAATAGGACGTTTCTTTCAATTATTTTCTATTTTATAGATTGGGTTTTGGGGATCAATTGAGAGTGATGTGAGGGGGAGAGGAGGGGCCATGTGAGATTCCACCTTCATGTGGTTGGCCTTGTTCAGTAGAGGATAAATTATTCTTGAAACCAAGAGAATGTCTTTAATCTTTATACCATCATGATCGTATAAGATTTTATCAATATTGTTACCTATTTGAATCTTCTTAGAATTGAGATTCGTTACATAGTTGTTGAAAAAAGACAAAAGACTTATGTAGCAGATATTTTTCATATGTTCTAGTAGATATGTTAATGATTCCAAGTTTCATATGTGTATTTGATTGAAGGTCCAACTAGCTTGCAAAGTATCAATTTGAGATTTCAAGTTGATAAACCAAATATGAAATGAATCCAAGCATCATTTGATATCATCACAAGAGAGATGAATATAAATAATCTTGCGACGAATTTTCTATACTATCGATGAAAAATTTTTGTTGATAGTATAGCTAATTCATCACAAGATTATTGTGTCTAATTTTAATGGTGTTACATGGTTTTCAAAGAGTGTATGGATTATATTATGGTGCAACGTAGTAGGCTCTATAAGAACAATCTCTATGCGAAACCTCAAAATGGATAGTACCATATCTTGTTCATAAGACAAATATTCTTGGTATGTTTCTTTTGTGGATATGATGGCTCAAGCCCTCAGTACAAATGACGCCTTACAATAAATTGTAACAATTTTACTATTGAATGATAGTGTTATGTCACCCATGGTTAAGGGAACAACTTAAGGTTCTTAGGTCATATTTGAATCTTCTTAGAACTAAGATTTGTTACATAGTCGTTGAAAAAAGACAAAAGACTTATGTAGTGGATATTAATTTTGTCTTTGTGTGGGACATTTTATGCCATTAGTATGTTTTGTACAAAAATAATGGATCTTGGGGACTACACCATGGTCAAGGAATGAGGAATGAGGAATGAGAAATAAGGAATGAGGAACGAGGAACAAGGAACGAGGAAAGAAAATTGTACAAGGACTAGACACTCGCAACAGGGACCTGTGAATGGGGCCAACATTGAAATGTTTTCAAATAGTTTTTGTATGCACTGAAATTTGTCATGGAAAGACTATTGGCATTCATTAACGATATGGGAGGGTTTCTGGACTCAAATTTTAGTGACACACACACTTTATTCCATCATCAATTCATCATGTAAACCATAAACCCTATTTTTCATATGTTCTAGTAGATATGTTAATGATTCCAAGTTTCATATTTTTATTTGACTAAAGGTCCAGCTGGATTGAAAAGTATCAATTTGAGATTTCAAGTTGATAAACCAAATATGAAATGAATCCAAGCATCATTTGATATTTTCTCAAGAGAGACGAATGTAAATAATCTTGCGACGAATTTGTTATACTATCGATGAAAAAAGTTCGTCGATAGTATAGATAATTTGTCGCAAGAATATTGTGTCTAATTTGAATGGTGTTACATGGTTTGCAAGGAGTGCAAGGATTATATTATGGTGCAATGTAGTGTATTCTATAAGAATAATCTCTATTCCAAACCTCAAAATCGATAGTACCATATCTTGTTCATAAGATAAATATTCTTGGTATGTTTCCTTTGTGGATATGGTGGCTCAAGCCCACAGTACGCATGATGCCTTACAATGAGATGTAACAATTTTACTATTAAATGATAGTGTTATGTCACCCATGGTTAAGAAAAGAACTTAAGGTTCTTAGGTCCTATTTGAATCATCTTAGAATTTAGATTCGTTACATAGTCATTGAAAAAAGACAAAAGACTTATGTAGCGAATATTAATTTGGTCTTTGTGTGGGACATTTTATGCCATTAGTATGTTTTGTACAAAAATAATGGATCTTGGGGACTACACCATGGTCAAGGAATGAGTATAGAGAAACGAGGAACGAGGAATGAGGAACAAGGAACGAGGAATGAAAATTGTACAAGGACTAGACACCGACAATAGGGACCTGCGAATGGGGCCAACGTTGAAATTTTTTCAAACAGTTTATGTATGCACTGAAATTTGTCATGGATAGACTATTGACATGCCTTAACGATATGGGAGGTTTTATGAACTCAAATTTGAGTGACACACACACTTTATTCCTTCATCAATTCATCATGTAAACCATAAACCCTAATTTTCTTTCAAAGTACCCAATTTGGTTGACACAAGTTTTAGGCTTTCGTCAGTCTTTCTTCATTTTTATTTCAGGTTCTACATTAATGTATATACAATGTATATGTGTCATATTTTTGATGAAAAATTCCTCTATTTCGTTGATTTCTTAATCAACACCATCAAGATACTATAGGCGAGAAACAATGACATGTGAATGGGGCCAACGTTGAAATGTTTTCAAACTGTATCTGTATGCATTGAAATTTAACCTGGATAGACTATTCGCATGCCTTAACAATATGGGAGGGTTTTTGGACTCAAATTTGACTAACACGCCCACTTTCTTCCATCATCAATTCATCATGGAAACCGTAAACCCTATTTTTCATATGTTCTAGTAGATATGTTAATGATTCCAAGTTTCATATTTGTATTTGACTAAAGGTCCACCTAGCTTGCAAAGTATCAATTTGCGATTTCAAGTTGATAAACCAAATATGAAATGAATCCAAGCATCATTTGTCGCAAGAGAGACAAATGTAAATAATCTTGCGACGAATTTGCTATAAGCAATTATATTTAGGAGTTATAGGTTAGAGATGTTATGAGTTAGTGTAGTTAGGGATGAAGTATTACAAGTCTTATAAATGTTAGCGGTTAAAACATTATAGGGACCATGGTATTAGGAGGTATAAAGGTTATAAATGTTAGGAGTTAATATTAAGGGTTGTATGACTTAGGTGTTAAGAATTTTTTTTAGGTATTATAAGAAATATGGTTTTCACGAGTTATAATGTTTTAAGTGTTAAATATTATAAAGTATAAGAATTGATGGTGTGAAGTTATAGGGGTGAGGATTATATGAGTTATAGGGTTTAATGGTTATAGTTTTCAAAGGTTATATGGATCAGAGGTTATATAGATTATATGGGTTAGAGGCTCTAGATGTTAACATGTAGGGGTTAAAAGAATTAAGGGTTGGGATTTATTGGATTAGGGGTTATATGGATTAGAAGTTACAAGGATTATATGGGTTATATGGGTTAGATGCTATAGATGTTAATAGGTAGGGCTTAAAATAATTAAGAGAATTAAGGGTTAGGATTTATTGAGGATTATATGGGTTATATGGGTTAGATGTTATAGATGTTAACATGTAGGGGTTAAAAGAATTAAGAGAATTAAGTATTAGGATTTATAGATGTTAATAGGGTTAAAAGAATTAAGAGAATTAAGGGTTAAGATTTATTGGATTAGGGGTTATAGAGGTTAACAGGCAGGGCTTAAAAGAATTAAGGGTTAGGATTTATTGGATTAGTGGTTAAGGGAA
>ML826116.1:14859-37472 GCA_009831015.1 Picea engelmannii
AAGAGGCACCTACTAGCAGTTTGATTGGCACATGTTTTATGGAGGATTTGGCATACATATATGGGATTCATCATTTTGTGGTATTGGTGCATGGTAATGTATATGTTTGGTACACTCATAGATGGCATATGCTTGATGATACTACATCATTGGTACTAATTGATTAGCACAACAATTGGCATTTGTTTGAGATACATGATTGTGGCACTTGGTTCATGATGGAGACATATCACGAGTGATATGATACATTGTTTGGCATGTTGGTAGATGCACATGATTGGCATATTGGTAGATGCACATGTTGGCATGTTGATAAAGGCATATGATTGATACATTCCATGGATAATATCTTTTGGCACATTGCATGATGTTGATGTACATGGTTTATGTACATAGGTGTTGTGCATGATGAGCACTCATTTTGTACAGGATGTACTTGGTTGATATTTTTCTCATGATTTTTTATTTCATTATTGACATATCTTTTGCTTCATGATGCTTGGTATGGCATGAGCTTGATGCATGAACATGTCTAAGGATCGTTATATGGGAGCACAATGTTCATCTAGCAGAAAAGATAGGGGAGACATACCCATAGGGGGAGTCATTATTCTTCCCATGATTCTAGGAGGAGATATTTATCAGATGCAAATCTAGAACAGAGCCATATACTTGAAGAAAGAGCACAGGAGCATAATTTCAGGGGGAGCAATGGTCACAGGGGGAGTATGTTCGATGTATCTTCATCATTACATCAGAGTGATATCCCTCGTTCAAAAGGGGAGAGATTATTCATAGGAAGATCAAAGGCATTCAGACAGAGGGAGCAACCCCAAGGAGAGTTCAAGCAAGGGGAGCAGCCCCAAGATGAGGATGGCCCTTTTCCATTGATGTCAAAGGGGGAGAGTTAATCACATTGATGTGATTGATGTTTATTTATGGGGAGAGATAGTGACATTGACTATTGATGTAGAGAATGCCTTATCTACATGTTCACATCAATAATTGGCAATTGGTGTTGACATCAATGTTGGTATTGCCATCAATGCCAAAGGGGAAGATTGTTGGATCATGTTGTCATTGATGCCAATGGTTTGATTGATTGATTTCATTGATTGATGTCAAGTGATTGATTTATGTCAAATGATTGATTGATTGATGATTGGTGTAATATAATATGTATTGTCCTTGATGAGAATGCATAGATGAAGATGTATCAATGAGTTGTCATTGATATGATGAAGATGGATCAATGAGTTGTCATTGATACATGATGAAGATGGATCGATGTTGTTTCATTGGTCTATGATGGATTGTTGGAAAAATGTATAGATGACTCATTATTGTCTTATCATGATTGATAAGGTGCACAAATGAATGAACTCCAAAGTGGTCCCCTTATGGTGAAATCCCTCACAGGAAGACACTTTGCAGATTGAGTTATTCTAGAAGAATGGTTGGAGGACCCTTGATCTCATCATTTTCTTATCATGATTGATAAGGTGCACAAATAGATGAACTCCAAAGTGGTCTCCTTATGGTGAAATCCCTCACGGGAAGACACTTTACGGATTGAGTTATCCTAGAAGAATGGTTGGAGGACCCATGCTTGTATGTGGAATAATGAGATGAAGATCAAGGAAATTGTTGGTGAAACTATCCTAGATGGATAGTTCTTGTCATTCCATTTACGGTGGTATGTGGAATGTCACATAACTCCTCATGGTTTGACAATTATGGCCTTATGAAGATGAAGGACCCCCACATGAAGGCTTGAAGCCCCCAAGGTCAAAGAAGTCAAAGTGACCTAAAAGAAGAAATCATTATTTAAATGATAAAGTAAGGTGACAAAGTCAAGGTGGATTATTTAAATAATAAAATATTGGAGAAATTTCTATTTATGGAAAGTGGTTAACCCTAAAATAAGGAAAATAGGTTAAGTGACCTAGAAATGGGTTAAGTGACCTAAAAATGGGTTAAGTGAACTAGAGGATGAAAGTATAAATAATATATCAATGGTCTCTTGTAGATCGTCCTTTTTGTGGATCAATGGAGAGCTTCTTGTGAGAATATCTTTTGGAGTATTGATGGAGAGCTTCTTGTGAGAGCTTCTTGAGCATTTTTGGTGTGGAACACTTATGCATATTGAATATATATAGGTGACTAAGGTAACCAAGGATATCTAAGCCAAATTTTAGAAGGAAAGTGAATAAAAGAGGGTTGGAATTGAAGGGAAGATAAATTCTTTTGATGATGCTTTCTAAGGTATGTTATTCACAGGTCATCTCACCATTTTCACTATAACTTTTTTTCTATAATGATTCAGATGGTGCAATTTCTATAACATTGCGAAAAAATACCCAAGTATCTGTGGTAAAAAAATCATCTTGTGGGTTGTTGTATTTTGGGAGTTACACTTCGTAAAAAATAGGGTTTGTGGCTAGTCCTGAAGCTAGTCAAAAATAGGTGTTTCGAGTAAAAACATCATAACTTCTTCATAACAGTTCCAAATTCAGTGAGACAAAATGTGTTTGTTAGGGTACAGGCTGTAGCATGTTTTTTAATAGTTTCATATCAATGTAATGATCATTTTTTGTGGGGCACGCTCTACAAGGTCACTCTCTAGAATAAGCCAGAATTCAACAAGGTATGTCATTTTTTCTATAACTCCTTTTATGAGAGGTTCCAAGTAGTTCCACTTGGAGGAATTGTATTAAATACACTGAAGAAAATTTTGTATCGGTTTCATATTTTTATTCATTACAGGTACAAAATTATGATTATTTCAAGTTGGGGTTGTTGACTAATCCAAAACTAGTCATGGTTGAGACAAACAGTTGATGATGTTGGTATATAGTGATAAGTCATTGTTGATGAATAGTTGACACATGATTGGTATATACTTGGTACATGGTTGGATGCACTTGTTTATGGTACAGGTTGTTTGGCACAGGTTGGTGCATGGTTGATGCACTTGTTTATGTTGACAGGTTGATATTTGTTGAGGATTGTTGCCTCATCTCAATTGGTGCTGAAAATGTAAGCCGAGTCTTGCATATAGAGATGGTTCTCTTGTAGAGTTGTACTCTATTCAATTGTTTCTGAAAAACTACTTGATTGAAGTCCATAATAAAAAGAAAAATTGTACATACATCTTGTATTCTTTCTGTTCCTTGTGGAGATGATTTGTTGATGATATGTTGCTGATATATGTTGCTGATATGTATTCACATCTAACTGACTATAAATGAGAGAAATGAGTAATGAGCAAATGTTGAATGTTAACTAAGGAGTTTTTGTGTAAGAGGGAAGTTTTGGGAAAAAAATCCCCACACTCATTCACCTCCCCTCTAAGTGTGGTAGGTGTGTCCAACAAAATTAAACATAACAAATATATGCTTTCTAACTTCACTCATTCGAAATTGACCACATCTAATAGATGTGAATAAATGTTTTGATTTTTTTTTCCTTTTAATTAAAACATCAAGATATATATTTAGATTGAAGTCGACAATATTCTATATAAAAATGTATTGTTAAATAGTCAAAACTTCAATTAAAAAAAACCATTCAAATTTATAATTAGAATATCAAAAAATTTAAAATAAAAAAGTAACTTTTATTCCATATCTATAATAATCACAGTAACAGATCCAAGATTAATTGATTTTCTCTTATAAATACTAAAATTTTGATTTTCTCTTATAAATGCTAATACTAGTTATAAAAAGGTACATTTTACTGAAAATATGACATCTAATATTGTTGGAAGATAAATGATGATAGTGTTAGGAAGAAAAATGATGATTAAAATTTTTTTATTCATAATATTACAAAATAAATAAAAAATCGAATATATTCTTGATATTTAATATTATTATATGTTTAAAATAAAAAATTTGAATATATTGTTGATATTTAATATTACTATATGTTTATATTCAAATGTTAGTATAATAATTATATAATATAATCTTTTACTTTAATATATTATTAAAATAATTAATTGATATTATTATAATATTAAAATTGTTTGAAAAATCTAGAGTAGTTATATTTAATTTGTTAATATTTAAGATCATCAACCAAATTCATTCTCAAGAAAATTAGTTAAAAAAGAGAAGAGGACGACATTGTATATAAACAAGGGCTACATGATAGCTTAGTCCCTACCAAGTAGATTTGGAAATAGAGATGATAGCTGACACCCTATAATTATTGATGATGATGATTACTGTGAAGCATGAACAATATGTTAACTAGGGGCTAGTTTCATAGTCTTAAAATAAATTAATGTGTAAAGATTTTAAATGAAAAAAATTAACACTAATAATTATATTGTCACAAAGATTGGAATTCAAAAAATTTGACCTAGACTCACAATTAATGGAGGAAGACATACTGCTCCATGACACTTAGTTTATAGATTTGTCATATGTCGTATTGGCCATGATCTCTGACCACATTTTTACTTTAATGTGGATGTTGTATAGTTTTTGGATTAACCTAAATTTCCTTCCAATTAAGTTAATCTAACCAAATACAAATTGCATTTTAAAAATATTCAATTTTTCTTTTTGAAAATAAATTTTTCAAATTTAATAATATATATTTTTATATAATATTTATTATATTAGATAATAAATATAATCTAAATAATATATTAGATAATAAATATAACAATAAATAATATATTAGATAATAAATATAATATAAATATAATAATGCATAATAATAAATATATAGTACAACTTTTTATATTTAGATGTGGTGATTAGTGAATTTCATTGATTATGTAATTAATTATACATATTGAAAGACATTGAAAGACGCGAAGGGAACAATAACACTTCAATTTTATCAACCAATTAGAAATGAGAAACACAAATATTTTTATTATATCCAAAAATATATATTTGTTTTCCTATGTTAAACATTACATTGCATACACAAATTTATGGTAAAAAGCAAATTAATGTCACACCAAAAGCAAACTCATTGTTATAGTCCCATAACAGGGACTAATAAGAAAAGAGGAAAGATTAGCTTAAGAAGACTATTAATGTTGACTAAATGGAAAACCAACTCAAAATAATAATGAAAATAAATAAATAAATATAAATTACAATTATAAAGAAAATAGAGTCGATAATAAAAATATTATTATTAAATTATAATAAACAAATAATATGAATTATTAATTATAATACAAGATTATATTTTTAATAATCTATAAACTAAATAAATAATTAATAATCTTAATCATTAGGTTTACTCATATTATTCTTAACTATTAATATTAAATTATAATCATAAAATTATAGTGCATAAAAAAATAAAAAAAATAAAAATAAAAACAATAAACAAAAAAGAAAAACTAAAGATAAAAAGATAATAAAAAAAAACTCATAAATAAAAAAAAACAATAAAAGATAAATAGAAAAAGGTGAAAAACAAATAGGAAACGAAAACAAAACAAAAAGAACATAGATAAGGTTACAAAGAAAAAAAACAACAAAAGGAAAAAGAAAAAAAAACTAAGAACTAAAAGCACTCACAAGACACTTTTTTCTCTATTTGCTTTTTATTATCTTTTTTAATTTATGAGTTTCTTTTTTGTGATATATATATATATATATATATATATTTCTTTAGTTTTTGTCTTCTTGTTCATTGTTTTTATTTTCCTTTTTATACCATTTATGTACTACAACTCTATGATTATAACCTAATATTAATATTCTAATATTATTATTAATAAGTCTTTATCCTATACAAATATCCTTATATTAATTACTTAACAAAATTATAACCTTATACGATTATAGCTTTGTCCTATACAAATATCCTTATATTAATTAATTAACAAAATTATAACTTATTATTTATAACCTTATAGGACTATAACATTGTTGTGGTGAATTCCCCTGTGGACAAGTGAAATCCCCTTTTGATCGGGTTTTTTTCGATCCAAGATGGAAGGAAAATAAAAGGGCACTAACTTTCCCTCTTTTAACCTATTTTATTTTTTCATGCATGAAATCGGAAGATAGAGAGAGAGAGAGAGAAATAGATGGTTTACCTCTTTCATGTACGTTGTCCTCACTGCTCCAACTATTAGACTTGATCTCCAAGATCTTAATGTGGAAGCACCTCCTATAAGAGATGAGACAACTCTCTTATGCTACTATATATCGTTAAATAATAGTAAATCTATCTATGCAGAATATAAACAAAGACAAAAATTCATGCAATGATCTAAACAAGATCCAATTAAGGGAATAGGCCAAGTTTCATATTAATAATGGAAAACATGGAAAAAATTACAACCTTGTGAGGTTGTGCTAGCATTCCTCCAAAATTCTCCTTTACATCCCCTTCATGCATTACCAGATGGTAGGTATGATGTTATGAACTAACCTCCCCCCTCTTTCACCTTAGAATGCCCCCATTATATAGGAGTTGGAGACTTAACCACCATGGAGTATTTTGGGAAATGGTTGAGGATTTAGATCCATAAGTTGGGATTTGGATTATCTCATGGAAATTGAGTTTTCCTAATATGGATCCATGAGATATGACTCTAATCCTTTACCCAAACTAACCTCACCCTCTCGGAACTGGCCCTTAGAATAAGGTGGGCCAATTGTAACCTCCTCTAACCACTTCAATGCTCCCCCAACACTGAGAATAGGGGGTTGAAAACACTCCAGTATAATTGATAAAGGAGTGTTGACAAGAGTTCAACACTCCCTATACATGGGCAAGGGAGCGTTGAAATTCAAACATGGTCAAAATCTCAAGGTAAAAGGCATTATTTCTACCTTCTCATGATGGATTTCTTCTTCAATTTGTCTAGGGATTATGACATACACTTTCTCATGGTGACATTGTGACACTTACGACAAATCAACACTTACTAGAATGTGATACATAAGTGTGACACTTAGTAGTGTGGGAATTTGGTGTGTAACAAACATAATATTAATTTACCTAATAAAACTATAAATTAATAATATTTTATTTTATTTTTCACAAAAATTGGAGAAATTTCATTAATAAAAGTTGTGTGTGGGCATGCAGAAGATGTACATATAGTTCAAAATTCTTGGGATCAAGTCTCTCATACTTATAGTCTGGGCACAAAAAGAATTATCAGGCTAAAAAGCTATAATCCTTAGAAGAAGCTTAGTTGCAGAATAGATCATTGGGTAAACTCTATAAAAAAAACACCTAGGATTGATACACAAAAACACAACATCAAATAAGGAGATTTGGGAGAGTCCTAACCTTCTGAGGCTGCATCCCTGAATTCTAGAGGAAGAGTGTTTAAATCAAGGAGGATTTGGATGTTTTCTAGTGAAGAAGGCCCATCTGAATTTTCAGTTGCAGTCCTGGAAGGCATGGTGATGTTGGGGAAAAGGTGGAGCTCCTAAATCTACGACCTCAAGGCAAAAAATTCATCTTAAATTTGTTTCTTACCATGCATGTACTGAAAAATAATTTCTATAATGGTGAGAACTTGTGCTAATGAGCCACTGATCTGAATTGGCAAGGACTGGACTATGGAGAGAATTTATCTCTGATACTCCCCCATGTTTTCCTTATGTCTCCTTGAGATACCAACTTCACCCCTTGCAACTGACCCGAACACTAAATAAGAGAGGTTGGAAGAAATGCAATGCATGCATAACTCATCGGAGAAAGGTGATGTAAAGGATGGATCTGTTGAATCCAAACTTGTGGAATACTTCTGAATTAAAAGAGAGGGGGCTAAGGGAAAATGCCTCATATAATGGTGGATCCAACACCATAAGTGGTGATAGGTACAATCCATCATTTCGATAATGAGAACAGGTCAGCCACACAATTTCTTGAACCAGAGCTGAGGTGAGTAGAGGGTGACAAGCTGAGTATATGAAGCCATTACATACAGAGGTGATGCTTTCCCAGGGCAGCGAAGAAAATGGTATAGCCACCAGGAGTAATGGAAATACATGTTAAATGATAAAGGCTTGACATGAATGAATTTCCCACATGATCGTGGGGGGTGGAAAAGGTACTTATGGCAATTGTTTGCATGCACAGAGGGGGAGAGTGAGCATACATTCTCTGCATTGGAGTTTCTTATGGAAACTTGTAGCATGAACCCGAGAGGGATTGGTTTCATAAAAGTCTCACCACTATGAAAACATTTATGATGGATTAGAGTGGTCATGGGATATATTGGATGGATTCCCTTCCATTGAATCTTGAAATCCCTACATTCTCATGAACTACCAAATTTGTTTGTTGGTCTACTTCCTTTTTTATTTTGTCTAAGGGTGTGTAGCGGCTCCACACTTTTGAAGGATTGAATTTATAGGTGAATTCACTAAAATCTATCCCTAAGGAGACTATCGAAAGGGAGGTATTTCAACCTTGCATGATTAATAGTGATTTTTGAGTCGCTAATGAGAGTAATAGATTGGATTCCACGAGCCTTTTCCAGTTGCAATCCCTGGTAGAGAGCGTATGCTTCTGCCTTATTTTTGGTGGCATGTCCAATATTCCAAGAGTAAATGAGCTTAGTCTTTCCTCCAGGGCCAAAGATAACCCCACCCACTCCTACCACCCTGAATTAATAATATTATAACCTTACATCATAATAAAAAATTAGTATTATATGTTTAATCTAATCTAATTATTCTATTATAACCTAATAATATGATTTTAAACTAATATTAATATCTTTGTATTAATAACTAATTTTGATATCTTGATATTAATGTTAACCTGTTATTAGTATCCTAATATTAATAACTAATTTTAACCCATATGTCCTATATCACAATGATTATAATATGATTATTTTATCGTAATACTATTTTTTTTCACAAGAACTGGAGGATTTTGTATTGGCAAAAACTATAGCAAATATGTGAAATGAAGGTTACAAAAATAAAGGAGCCCAGATAATACCATTTATTTTATTAGAAGTCTATGATATACATCTAAACCAAATTACAACTGAGTACATAAGGTGTCTGGCAAGAAAATTTACATTGAAATTCTTAATAGAATAGATTCAGATGAAAAATCCTAGGACAGAAAGGAAAAACATTGCATTTAAATTACCCTGGAGAGGGGGAAACCCTTTTGTCTATATTCTCCATGAAAAACCCACAAGAAAGGGGATTGAAATCCGAAATAGAAAAATCATCCAAGGGAGAAGAATCAAACATCAAACTGCCTAGAAACGGATGGGGATTGCATTACTTGAGTACGATCTTTAAGGAATTCAATTTGTGTTATGACCACTTAAATGATCCATGAAATATAATGATTGAGGGGGTACATTAGGGAATAGTATTGAAGAAACTATGACCTTTTATCACTATATCCCCCATTTTTATATTAGTGGCAATGTTTTCTTGATCGTCTGTTGGCCCTTGTTCTCCCGATAAATGTGGGAAAATTTCACTTGAGGAATAGCCTGGAGAGCCATCCAAATTATTTGAATAATGGAGCATAACCAAACCTCAAGTGGAGAGGAGCCCAATATAAAATTATGGATGGTGTTTTTAGAATCCCCCAAGATGATGAGATGACAGAATTATTAAGCTCCAACAAGAATAAGCCCTTACAACAGGGCATAGGCCTATGCTTGATTGTTGGATGCATATCCCAAACTCCAAGAGAATAAAATTTTCTTAGATCCTTGAGTATCAAAAAGAACCCCACCTTCTCCTGCCACCCCAGGGTTTCTCTTTGATGTACCATCAAAGCACAGAGTGTAAGTAGTTTGGGATTGTTGCCACCATCAAAATTAAGAGGGAGAGAGATGAAATTTCCTAGTGTGTTATGGGACAAATAGAAAATGAAGAAGATGTTGGCATTTTTTATTGTAATATTTTTATTAATAAGACTATAATCGATTATTAATTACTTATTTAGTCTATAGATTATTAAGAATATAACCTTTTATTATAACCAATAACTAACATTACTTTTTTAGTATAATCTAATAATAATATTCTTATTATCGAATTTGTTTTCTTTACGTATATGATAGCATTATTCTATAGTCGTAGATTTTATTATTTATTTATTTATTTAGTTTCGTTGTTATTTTGATTTGATCTTCCATTTAACCAATGTTAATAGCTTTCTTAGGTTATATGATCTCTATTTTTTCTGTATTTATCTACAAGATCATCCTCTTCTCTTTCTTGACTAATTGTCCCAAGGATGGATTCAGTTGGTGATCTGAAACATTGACAAATTAAATATGTCTATTGTGGATTTTCTGAGCAATTTTAATAACCACTCCCACCACACAAATATCAAAACAATAATTATTATAATATTTAAACACAAACTACCCCGGATGGGGTGCCACCTCGCACAGAGGAGCCACGTGGTACAATGCTTGGTCGGGCCTTAAATACAGGCCACTAGCTCCCATCCCCTCACCATTAAGGATGGGAGAAAACCGGATCATCCAAGCTGATGAGCCAAGACTTCTCGTGCACGTGAAGGGAACGGAATCACAGAGCACTCAACAGATGGCCTTAATAGTGGGTTTGGTCACATTACTCCTCATGAATTTATCCAATTTTGGAAGGGAAGGGGCTCATTTCGAGTTGGAGCCGCAGAATCTAGGAATCCCTGAGCTCTGGTGTGATTCCAGTTTCCTAATTACTGCTAGGGCCACTATTTGTCACCTCCACATGTTGCAGGAATGAGGTAATCCTCGTAGGGGGGCTTCCTAGTATGCTTCGGCTGCACACTGAAAGAGACAACAAATTTTTTAGCAGGCACTGTCTATGCCATGGATGGATCTCGCCCAAAAATGAAAGAGGCCTGGAATGCCTCCCATGGCCTATATCGAAGAAATTATCCCAGACGAACCCATTCAAGTCCCCCCAGAACACCTGCTCTTCACAGTTCCAGGCAACTGGAACCCACCAACATGTTTTCCAGGGGAAACCACCAAACGGGCCACTAAAGATCACCATAGCTCTCATAGAGAAGAAGCCCAATTGGAATATTTCCCCCCCTACTACATCATTGAAGAGGTTCTGGAAGAAATGGATGCAGAGCTGACTTAAGGTGCAGAAGAGATCTCTCAAACAGGAGACCTGGGAAGAAACGAGTCAGCCGAAGCTGA
The DNA here is from genome assembly GCA_009831015.1 of Picea engelmannii. NCBI lineage: Eukaryota > Viridiplantae > Streptophyta > Pinopsida > Pinales > Pinaceae > Picea > Picea engelmannii. Next base: position 26,012 of record ML826116.1, read on the forward strand.
GGCACCTGTCCAAAAGGCACATTGATAGGGGATAGTCTAGTTAGGGAGGGTGGAACAACTCCTATGCCACGTCCTCTTTCTGTCATGCAAGAGGAAGGGCGTGTCCAATTTCCACTCCTCCACCCAAACCACATGAAGTTAATATTTGATTTAAGGAGCTTGGTGGAGGACCTAATCCACAACACCAATCTCATCAGCCAACGAGTCGACTTGCTCTATGATGCCTACTCCAACACACCGCCAGGTCAACACTTCCCAAAGTGTGCTCATCCCTTCATCCTGATAGCCAAGGAAGATGATAAGGATGGTGAAGGCGACATGGATGATGCAGAGACCACCGGGTAATTGTCACAGTTCATAGTTTTAGTCTTTTCCTATGTTTCCCTTATGCTAGTCCTGGCTAAGAGCCACTATTTTGTAACACTAAGACTAAAGGTTTTTTCTCAGACCAATGGATGCCAAATGTCTTGGTTTCCTTCGAGCAAGACAAATGGTAGCCAACTCTTCTTTCTCACAGACTACATAGATAGCTAGTTGTCTCGATTTTTGCTTACCCGGCGAGACAGTTGGTAGACAAGGTGTATCTGGTTTTCCCTTTTTTTGAAAAGTTAATATATTAGGCTCTGCTCTTTTTTACTCAAAAAAAATATATTTAAACACAAACTAAATACACAAACAAGAAGATTATCTACATGCATAAGAGAACTTGAACATAGAGGACACATGGGAACCTCAAATAAAAATAATGATAGATCAACCTCAAATACTTTATATTCTAAAAGCAGGGTTACAAAGCACATTCGAGATTGTTCCCAAAGTATCTCTCTTGAAATTTCTAAAAAATATATAATATGTTACATATTCTTCGAAATTTTAAATGTGTTTGTCTTAAAGACTGGGATTGGTGCTCCCATGGACCATAAAGAAAATAAATACAAGAAATGATTTTTCAGAAGGAAGACGGTGGGCAATAGAAGAAAAACAAGATCTAGTAGAAGAAAAGAGGAGTTATAAGTCTTCGGTTAAACCGTTCTAGTGAAAGAGGTGGAATAACTGGATGAAGGACTTGATAAAGAAAAAGAAGGATATGATCGGCATAAACTTATGTCAAACAGTTGGCTTAGGTTGATGGGCAGTTGGTATGTATTGTTAATTTCCATTGATGTCAACCATTGGAGAGTGATATTGTATATTGATGTCAACCCTTAGTGATTGATCTCAACCCTTGGAGAAAGTCTGGTAGTGAATTCCGGTAGCACAAAGGTTTGGGTAATGGACCCAAGGTTGTTTCATGTATAATGGTATGAGTTTTAATATATTTGAAGGTAATAATATTCTAGATGGATATTACATGTCGTTCCATTTCCGGTGGTATGTGGAACGTCACATAACTCCTCACGGTTAGAGATTTATGGCCATGAGAAGTTGGAGAACCCAGGTTTGGGTAATGGACCCAAGTTTGTTTGATGGATAATGGTATGATTTTTGAGATATTTGCATGAAAGACTATTCTAGATGGATATTACATGTCATGTCATTTCCATTGGTATGTGGAATGTCACATAACTCCTCATGAGTGTCTAGAAGCCCCAAAAGGTCAAAGTAGTCAAAGTTGTTTAAGATATTTTAGAAGGTAAATAATAAAGTGAAGTGATGAGTGTACTAAAATTCAAATTGAATAAAAAATAAATTATTTAAATAACAAAGTTAATGGAGAAATTAGAAGTGGTTTAACCCTAAAATAACGAAAGTGGGTTAAGATGGTTAAAGGGTAGCCCCTTGAGGAAGCTACATGAAAGTATAAATAAGAGGCAAGGCTCTCTCATTTTAATCACACTTGAGCATATTGAATATCTAAGTCAAATTTCAGAGGGAAGGTGAAGTAAAGAAGGCCGAAATTCAAGGGAGAATAAATTCTTTTGATGGTGCTTTCTAAGGTACGTTATTTACAGGTCATCTCACCATTTTCGCAATAATTTTTTTTTCTAGAATGATTCAGACCGTGAAATTGGGAGACCATTGAGGAAACATATCCAAGTAGCTATGATACAAATTTCATCTTGTGGGTCATTGTATTTTTGGAGTTACATGCCGTGGAAAATAGGGTTTGTGGCTAGTCCTGAAACTAGTCTAAAACTGGTGTTTCGGGTAAAAATGTCATAAATTCTTCATAAAATATCCAAATTCAGCAATACCAAATGTATTGGTTAGATTACAGTTTTTAGTATTCTATGTACAATTTTCAGATCCATACAACAAATATTTTGTGTTGGGCACGCTCTACAAGTTTTCTCTATAGAATAAGTCAAAATTCAACAAGGTATGTCATTTTTGCTATAACTCCTTTTCTGAGAGGTTCCAAGTAGTGAATTCTAGAGGAATTTCATAAAAGACATTGAAGAACATTGTGTACCATTTTTAAATCTTAATTCATTATAGGTACATAGTTATGATTATTTCAATTTAGGGTTGTTGACTAATCCAAAACTAGTCATGTGAGACTAAAGTAAAGTTTGATGAAAATGCTAGTCTCTTATTGTTAAAGTTAAGGAAGGTTTGTAGGTATTTGATCATATACACTAGGTCTATTACAGAGTTACAAATCATATTTGGATGATGAAATTGATGAGGGCTTTAGGTTGAGGTAAATGTTGGGTACATGGTTGAGACAAGTAGTTGATGAGTTGGCACATACATGAGGTGTATAGTTGATGATATTGGTACATCTTGATGAGTCATAGTTGATGAGTAGTTGATACATGATTGGTGCATAATTGGTACATGGTTGGAGGCACTTGTTAGTAGTATTATTAACACATGGTTTATGGATGATGTATAATACTTGTATTGGTATATTATTAGAAGCACATATTGATCTCGGTGATGATTATGATTTGTTGTGTTATGCTTGGTTGATTCACATATTTGAGAGTTGTCTTGGTGATTGATCTTGGTCATTAGATCTGATTTGGTTGATAAGATTGATGAGACAGGTTGTTGTGATAGGTTGATTGGACAGGTTGTTGTAATAGGTTATTTGTACAGGTTTGGTGGATGGTTGATGCATGATTCAGGTTATTGGTATAGGTTGTTTGGTGCAAGTTGATTGGTACAGGTTTACATCAGTATATCCCACAGTGATAATGTGACAGTGGTTCCATCATTCTACTTCCACGTCAGGGTGGTTGAACGGGGAAAGGACAGGTGGTTGTATCCACCTTTCATTTGTAGCCAGAGAACATAGGGGGTTGTAGCCTCCTTCTGGTTGTAGCCAGAGAATTGGGGAGTTGGAGCTTCTCTCAGTTTGTAGCCTGAGAAATTAGGGGGTTGGAGCCTCCTTCCAGTTGTAGCTGGAAAACAAAGGAATTTGGTGCTTCCAATGAATGTAACTCTTAAATACATATAAGAAAAATAATTATGTGGTTTTCTCCCACTTTGGGTTCCCACGTAAAAACACGAGTGTAATATGTATTTGTATGATTGTTCATTTGTTCATTTTTTATTTACTCTGCAACTATTGGATTATAATTCTACATTGATATAACACTTGCATATTGTGGTTAAAAGAATTAAATTTATCTATTACGGTCTCTCAGTAATCCGATAACTTACTATGATGGTCTCTCGCTCTCTTCACTTGCTTGTTGTTTTCCTTTTATTGTCTTTATCGACGGTTACAAGAACCGTCTCAATTGTTTCCTTCCCTTCTAGAAATTCCTGTACAAGTTTCTTCCTGAAAAAATTAATTTAATTAATGCCTCATTAATGAATTCACATCATTAATACAATTATATTTAAAGTGGGTCCCTCTCCCTTTTTTAATAAAAGTTTTAATTAAACATTTATTTTTTTAAATTTAATTAATTTCCATTTAAAAGAGGATGATTGTGTTTTAATTCTCTAGGAATTATAATAATATTTGTATCCATAAAAATCATTTAATATGTGATATTCATCATCTTATCTTTCCAACTATATAATTGTTTTCCAAATCTGTCGCCTGGATCTCAAGATATGAGCTCATGAAGTCGAGTTGTCACGCAGGCCCATTAAAAATGAAGCTGACTGATATTTTAATTTCTTAGAAAAATGTATCAACTTTCATAAATTTAAATATTTACCACCATCGTCTACATCAAAATACCTTTCCATCGGTATAAAGTTTGTTGCAAACGGAGGTCAGGAGCTCAAGATATAGCATTTGCAAGATTGTGACTCAATCACCACTGATCAAGTTTGATTGGGAAATGTGGACCCTTGATTTAATTTCGACCTCCTTTGTTGAATTTTGACTTTTCTTCATTATTCTTATCCCATGTGTATGAGAATAAAAGATTCTTAGTGGTATATAATGTTAAGTGTGACATACACTTGACAAGAAATAAAGAAGAGAGGAGACTATGGAACTTGAAGGATTCGACCCTTGGAAAATTGTTGAATATAATAATAATTTTGCATGCCCAGTCAACCACCAATATGCCCAGTCATCAATGATGAGTCACCCTACCAAATGTTTCTATATTTCATCACTCGGTAGGCCAACAATATGCCACTAAAAATCTTCCATATGTCATCCAATAAAATCATGCCATGTGTCACTTTTTGTATGTTGCCACGTGTCTCCATTAATTAGTTTCCATGTGGATGTATCTCATTGGTTAATAAAGTGTCATGTTTCTCATAGAACTTAGGATAGGAAAAAAATATTAAAATAATATGGTGGGTCGCGGGTTTACGTGAATGCAGAGGTAGGTGAGGAAATAATCGCGGACCCGCAGTAATACATAGTAAGGAATGAATGTGAAAAATTCTAAGTGTAGGTGAAGTGGAGAGAGAAGTAAATAGTTGAGGAATATTCTAAGTCTTGAGAATCGGTCGGATGAACTTGCATATGATATATGAAATAAATATTATATAACCAACCCGTGAACCCACGAACCTGTGAACCTGCGGTAACTCATATATTTGGCTAAGTGTTGGAGGAGTTACATAGTGAAGAGTAGTAAAAAGAGTTGTGTGCATTATGAAGGTGGCGGAAGTCAAGGTGCATTGTGAGGGTATCGGAGATGAAACATACTCTTAGGAAATATCACCAACCTGCGAACCCGCGGTAAGACATAGCAAATAAGACTAAGTCTGGAAAGTATATAACGGGTCACGTGAAATATGGAAAAAAAAATAAAATAAATATATGGGAAATAAAGGAATTACGTGAAATTTGGGAAAATAAAAAGGGGAAAGGAAATAAATGGAAAAATGGGATAATGAAAATGGAAAGGAAAATAAAAATAAATGGGAAAATAAAGAAAAAGGGAAATGAATGTGAATTTGGAAAGGAATAAGGAAAAATGGTTAAGTGTGGAAAATGGTAAGGGGAATAGGAAAGTAATGAGACAATGGGAAAAATGACTAAGTATAAAATGAGAGAATGAATAGAGGTGGAGGGAAAGGAGAGGAGAGAACATGTCACTTAGAACATTTTTCATATTTCTTCTTGTAATACCTACATTGGACTTATGGACAGAAGTATGTGTATCTTGGTCATGGAGACTCTGATTTTGATTCCACGAAATGCATGGTGAAGATGATACCGAGGGATATGCAATGAAAATATAATAGTTCAAAAATATTCATCTTCCAATATCATTTTTTATTATTATTCCAGGAGCAGGAACATATAGGTGACCAAATTTTGGTCAATAAGTCTATAATACTAAAAAAATCACAAGTGATAAAGATACATAATGTAGTCACCCTAGTATATGCAATAAATCTCTACAAAAACCAGGTGGTTTCCCACATAGTACATAACTAATAATGTACTAATATATAACATAAATTAACAATTAAAAAATACCCTGAGGAATTTTTTGCTACGGGAAAAGAAAATCAGAAATAAAACTAATGGATAGGTATAGGAATGTCTTTATTAAACAGAACATAAATCTGTGTATAGACTTATTAAATCTCATATGAATCTGGAACATTTCTCCCCTTCATTTCTGACTCCTTTGTTGTCTTTTCTCTTTCTCGTTTCTTCTTGTGCGGAAATGAAATCAATCTCGCTAAAAACTTTTGTCCTTTTGTTGAACCGAGTTGAACCCCTTTGCATTGTTTTATTCCTCCTTTATCTCTTTGTTTCTTAGCTGCTGAAATTTTCAGACTCTTCAACTTCCCCAATCATTTCTTTTTTTTTATTTTCTTGGATATTTAAACAATTCAATATTTCAAAACCGTTTTATAATTATTAAGTTTACAAGATTTAATGGTTGTGGTAACTTAAAAAAATAATTTTACCCTACTAAATCATCACGCCACTTGTCACGAGATTTTTACCATATACGTGGAGATAAAAATGCAAAATCATTAATTAAAATGTGTCTCGTGCATGTTTCCTCAACTTTACAACGTGTGTTGCAACAACTATTTCAGCACAATGTTGCGGCAATTGTTCCAGTGCATTGTTGCAACAACTGTTCCAATAGTGTTGCAGCAATTGTTCCAATAAAGTTGTAGCAATTGTTATAATAGAAAAAAAAAAACGTGTTACAGTGATAGGAATTTGACACTTATTCCTTCCTATAATTTATTGACTTAAACATGAAATATTTTTGGGTTGACGTGGATTGCTTGAGGCCAAAGATGCTCCTACATCATGCATATTTGGTAAAAAAAACATGAGCCCCAACTCATGTGGATGCAACTATAGATCCAACAAAGGATGAATATCCTTGTAGGCATTCTAAATCCTTTTCATAAACCCACGATGCATCTTCAGAACCATGTTTCTCCACTTGACTAAATATTCAAAATACTCTTTATTTCAGGTCATTTCTCCATCTTCAAAAATATGTTCACTACAACCATCACAGAGTCATGATCACTATGTGTCCTAGGAAGACCCAAAACAAAGTCCATACTTATATCTTCCTATGGTCTCTCGGGTATCAATAGTGGTGTATAAAATCTTGTGTCTTGACTCCTTCCTTTGGCAAGTTGACAAATTCTACAACACTCAACAAACTTCTTAACATCCTTGTTGATGGTAAGCCAAAAGTGTCTTTCTCTCACCAATGTCATGGTCTTATCAGTGCCAAAATATCCACCTAAACCTCCACCATGTAGCTCTCTAATAATATCCAGTCGCAATGAGCTCTATGGAATGCACAAACTTTGGTTCTTAAACAAGAAACCTTCTTGAATATGAAAATACAAATGTGGTGTTATATCAATGCTCCAAGGTTCTTTGCATGATTTCCAAGCCTCTGAAAAATCTACATCTTATGCATACAATTCTTTTATACATTCCAAAATAACAACTTTTACTGATAAAGTATTCAACAACATTATTCTCTGACTCAATTCATTTGCAAATCTATTTGACTTCCCAGACCTGTGCTTCAAAACAAACGAGTAACTTTGTAAAAATTATACCCATTTGGAATTCTTTTGATTTGATTTTCCATGAATATTGATGTATTGCAATGCCTTATGATTAGTAAATAAGACAAACTCCTTTGTCAGCAAGTAATGTCACCATTTCTTCAAGGCTTGTACGATAGCATAAAACTCTTGATCATAAATAGAGTGCTTCTTCTTAGCGTCATTCAATTTCTAGTTGAAAGACGCAATCGGTCTTCATTCTTGGCTCAAAACTAGTCAAATTTTTGAACCACTTGCATCACAGTCCACTTGAAAGACTTTATTGAAATTTGGAAGTGCTAAAAATAGTTTTTCAGCTACCTTTTTCTTCAAATCTTCAAATGATTTCATGGCTGCTACTGTCCACTTAAAATTTCCCTTCTCCATGCATTCAGTAAGTGGTGCACAAAGCTCACTGAAATTTCTAATAAACTTTTTGTAGAAGATTTCCAAGACATAGAAATTACTTACATCAAAATGTAAATTTAGGTGTTGGCCACTCCAAAATAGTCTTAAAATTTTTAGGATCCATCTTCAAACCTTCCTTGGAAATCACAACTCCCAAGTATACTAATTCTTCCTTCAAAATGTACATTTATTCAAATTGATCAACATATTCCCCTCTCTCAACCGTTATAATACCTTTTTCACATGCTCTAGGTGTTCTTATTTGGTATTGTTGAAAATCAAAATGTCATCTAAGTACACAACAACAAACTTACCCAAAAATGGTTTCAAAACTTCATTCATAACTCTTGTGAATGTGTTGGGTGCATTAGTTAGTCCAAATGGAATAACTAACCACTCAAACAACCCATCCTTTGTCTTGAATGTTGTTTTCCATTCATCACCTTCCCTTATATGAATCTGATGGTAACCACTCTTCAAATCAATATTCAGAAAGTACTTGGCCCCACTCAAACAATCCATGAGGTCATCCATATTTGGTAAAACAAATCTATACTTCATAGTAATATTTTTAATAGCTCATGAATCAGTTCATATTCTCCATACACCTCATTTCTTGGGTGTCAAAACTTTAGGTACAACACACAGACTCAAACTCTCTCTGATCAATCCTTTGTCAAGTAGCTCACTCTTTGATGGAGTCATATGATAAGGAGATTTATTTGGTAGGATTGATCCCTGTATCAAATCAATCTTATGTGATATACTTCTCAAGAGAGGTAAACCTATTGATAGATCATCTCCAATCATATCCTTAAACTCATTCAACAAATGTCGAATTTCCTGTGGCACAAGACTCATTTTTTAATCTCCAAAACTTCTCTTGGTACTCAGTACAAATAGAAATTATTCTTATTTTGTTCTCTTAAGAATTCCTTAGTTGAAAACAACATAATGTGACTATTCTTGAAAATATTTATGATGTCCCTTTCCTCGCTATCCTTACCACTCGGCTCAGTATCCACCATGTCAGACATATGGCTTAGGTTGATGGGCATTTGGTCTGGACTGTTGGTTGTCATCGATGTCAACCCTTGGAGAGTGATATTGTAGATTGATGTCAACCCTTAGTGATTGATGTTAACCCTTGGAGAACTCTGGTAGCACAAAGGCATGGGTAAAGGACCTGAGTCTATTTGAGGTATAAAGGCATGAAGATCAGTGAACTTACAAGTAAGATTATTCTAGATGGATAGTATATGTCATGCCATTTCCGGTGATATTTGGAATGTCACATAACTCCTCATGGCTAGAGAGAGTTATGGCCATATGAAGTTGGAGAACCCTCATGAGTTATCTAGAATCCCCTAGAAGGTCAAAGAAGTCAATTATTCTAGAAGCTCCTAGAAGAAGTGTATTAGTCAATATGATGGTAACTAGGATTTAATCATGGGTATAGTTGTTGCATTAAGAAAATAATTAAAAATAAATTAGTTGCAACAAGAAGTTGTGGGTTTGGTAATTATGGTAAAGTAGTTGTGATGAGAAGATTGAATAGTCAAAGTGGTTGACCAAGAAATAAATTAAATAATAAAGTGGTTGCAACAACAATAAGTTAGTTAAGGGAAAATAAGTTATGAATTGACTAATTATAGAAAAGTTATTTGCAACAAGAAGTTGTGAGTAAAGATAAATTATTTAAATAATAAAGTAGTCAAAGTGGTTGCAAAGAGAAATTATTTAAATAATAAAGTGGTTGCAACAAGAGTGGTGAGTTTACTATTTATGGATAAGTCAAAGTGGTTGCAAAAGAAATTAATTAAATAATAAAGTTAGTTGCAACTAGGAGTGTAGAACTTACTATTTGTGGAAAGTGGTTAAGTGGACAAAAGTTGATACTTCTAGAGGAAGCTACTTGGAGAGTATAAATAAATGAGCAAGGGTCTCCCATTAGCACCTATTGAATATTATTGAATATTTAATTTATGAAAGGATATTTGGGCAGGTATTATTGATAGAGGAAAAGTGCGGAAGAAAAAGTGTTGTAGAAAAATCGTGATAGGAAAAGAGAGGTAAAAAAGTGTGACATACAAATCGCAGCAGGAAAAGTGTAGCAGAAAAAGTGCAACGGGAAAAGTGCGGAAGAAAAAGTGAGGTAGAAAAATCGCAGTAGGAAAAGTGTGGCAAAAAAATCGTGGCAAGAAAAGTGCGGCAGGAAATGTGCGCAGAAAAATTTCGACAGGAAAAGTGCAGAAAAAAAAGTGCGGCAGAAAAAACGTAGCAAGAAAAGTGCGGCAGAAAAATTGTGGCAGAAAAAACCATGGAAGAAAAAGTGCGGCAGAAAATTCGCAGTAGCAAATTTGTGGTAGCAGAATCGCGGTAGAAAAACCGCGACAACAAAACGCTACAAGAACATGGTATGGTTTTCATATGTGTAGTGTTGAATCTATGAATATGGTTTAGGGTTTTCCTTGTAAATCTGTTGGATGCCCTCTTGGAAGTTTAGGGCTTGTTGTAGAGTTAATCTAAGGCAGATCTACTAAAGTTTAGTATTGGTTCATGTTTGAGGGATTTTGGTTGAGGTATGTTGCTGAAGTTATTGGTATAGATAGAGGTTGTATAACAGTGAGGTTGTGGCACATGGTTGATGTGAGGATTTATGGTATTTGATTGAGAGTGTGGTGCACTGCTAGAGGTATCTCTTTGGTTATCTTGGTGTATGTTATTCGTATATGGTAGAGGTATACAATTGGGTACATGAATGAGATACATACTTGAAGTACATCGTGATCTTGATAGATCTTGTTGAGCCATAGTTTGGTTTGTTGTTGATACATGATTGGTACATGTTGTTGGTTATCTTTGTATAGTGTTGATATACATGGATTTTGTACATGATTGATGTGCATTGTTGGCACATGGTTTGAGTGATATTCTTGTGATTTTGGGTATGAGATCTATGCTATCAGATCTAATATATTAAGGAGAGCATTGGTACATGTTGTTGGTGTATTTATTTTTGTTTGTACAGGAAAGGCATAAGTACAAGTTGGTTACAAAACAGTGGCACAGGTTGATTACAGGTCAATGGCACAGATTGGTACAGGTTTACAGTAGTATATCTTACAGTGACAGTGTGACAATGATTCTATCATTCTACTTATATTTCATGGTGGTTGGACGGGGCAAGGATAGGTGGTTGTAGCCAGTTTCTAGTTGTAGCTGGAGAACATAGGGGGTTGTAGCCCCCTTCTAGTTGTAGCTAGAGAATTGGGGAGTTGGAGCTTCCCTCAGGTTGTATCATGAGAAACTAAGGGGTCAGAACCTCCTTCCAGTTGTAGCTGGAGAATTGGAAGTTGGTTCTTCCTTGAATGTAATTCTTGACATATAAGAAAATAATTATGTGGTTTTCTCCCGCATTGGGTTTCCACGTAAATATTGGTGTATTATGCATTGTGTGGATGTGTTTGTTATTGTTTATTATGCACTGATGAAGGTTAATTCTTATGATACAATAAGATATTGATGATGAACAGATGAACATGGTTGAATAAGTAAAAGAATATACTTTGTGGTTTAAAGGATTAATAATTGGTATAATTGTTCATTACTAATTCAACCCCCCCCCCCT
>ML826116.1:37502-72868 GCA_009831015.1 Picea engelmannii
TGGATCCAATTTGTATCATTGTCCATCCTTTAAAAATTCATAAGTATTCTTCCTCCCATAATGGAATTTTTTTTTGTCAAACAACCATGGTCTTCCGAGTAGTACATGAAAAGCATCCATCTCTACTATGTCACACAATACTTGCTCACTAAACTTTCGATTCTGAAAACTCAATGAGAATTGCTCAGTCACAGTCACCTAATGTCTTATTTTCACCCATGAGACCTTGTATGGATTTGGATGTGGAATGATTTTCAACTTTAATTTCTCCATTAATTCTATGGATACTAAACTTTTTGTACTTCCACCATCTATGACAAGATGAAAACTCTTATTCTGAATCTTGCATTTGGCTTTTAACACTTTTTTTTTTTTTTTAGGATCTCATGTTGCCTTTGTCTCAGGCTTGAGTAATACTCTTCTAAATATTAGGTTTTCTCTTTTCTCTTGTTGAAGTACTTCCACATTCCCACCAACAATTGTTGTCTCATCCACTTGGGTAACTTGTGTCCTAGCTTTAGTTCTTCTCATTGTGTTCTTCCTCTCCGAGCATTCTGATGCTTCATGACCCTCTACTCCACAACTATAACAAGTAATAACATATTTACCTTGACCAAAATCATTGCCTCTATTAGTGCTTATTCCTCCTCTTGCATTCTGACTATTGGTCTCTTCATCTTCCTTTTCACTATCTTTAGCAGCACTTGTTTTGCCTCTAGCTCTAGTTCCTTTTCCTCGAAACTTTTTTCGCAATCTCCTATAAATATTTGATTCCACCTTCAAAGAAACTCGATATAATTCATCTACATTATGAAACTAATGTGTACTCATATCATTCTGAATCTGATACTTCAACTCATTCATGTATCTTTCCACTCTTTGATATTTGGTTCCTTTATCCATGACCTGAGAGATATTTTGAAAAACTCTTATGTATATTCAAGGAGAGATGTCTCCTTATACCTTAGGTTTTTCACTTGTATGCACAAATTTTGTTGGTAATCTAGAGGTAAAAATTCATCTTTAATTTTTCTCACCATCTTTGTCCAGGTTTTAATCTTTCCATGTAGGTTATCTACTCTATATTTATGCAACATATCCCACCATAATGTAGCATGACTTTTTCAGCTTCATCATGGAAAATCGAACCCGATTGGGGTCTTGGATATTTTCATACTCAAAATATATTTCAAGCTCTCTTATCCACTCAATGAGAGTCTCTTCTTTCAAACTATCATCATAGTATAAAACTTTTAATCCTTCACTACCACTATCTTTCAGAAAAGATATCAACTGTGTTGCTAGGTCTACTTCCTCGACATTTCTCTCTGCTTCAGGTTCACTTTCTAACTCTTAATCTATTTCAGCATACCCATGCCTCCTATTTTACAATTCTTCTATTATTCTTTGTAATTACTCTAGTTCGCTAGCACCCCCTCATGTTTTTCCTACTCTTCTTGGAAGCATCCTTCTGATTTTTCTTGCATCCCTCACTCGGACTAAAAATTCACAAGTATTACTTCTGGACATTGTTCTCTCACAACTCAGGAGTTAAACCATCTTTGATACCACTTAATGCAGTCACCCTAGTTTCTTCAATCAATCTCTACAAAAACCATATGGCTTCCCACAGAGCACATAGCTAACAACATACTAATATATATCAGAAATTAATAGCTAAAGAATGACATGAGGAATTCTTTGCTACAGGAAAAAAAATTAGAAATAAAACTAATGGATAGGTACAAGAATGTCTTTATTAATTAGAACATAAATTTGTGTACAAACTTATTACATATCATACAAATCTGGGACAATTCTCCCCTCTATTTTTGAATCCTTTGTTGTATTTTCTCTTTCTCGTTTCTTCTTGTGTGGAAATGAAATCAATCTTGTTGAAAACTTGTTTCCTTCTGCTGAACTGAGTTGAACCCCATTGCATCATTTTATTTCCTCCTTTATCTCTTTGTTTCTTAGAAACTAAAAAGTTCAGACTCTTTGTTGGCCCTTGACTAGGTTTTGAGGAAACGCTAGTCATGTTTGACCATTTTTGGGACTTCAACAAGCTGGTCGAAGATGGAGCACCCAGGTGAAACGGAGATCGCGGGATATCGCCCCTTTTGTAGGATTTTTGGGGCTTTTAGGGTTTATGTAACGGGTATGGGATGTTGGCCCATGGGTTTACCCATGCTTAGGCCCCTTTTGTAATGTATAAATAAGTAGATAGGTGATGTAATTAGGGATTTAGTTGGTTACTAGTCACTGATTGGCTTAGTGCTTGGCTAGTTGGCTTTGTGCAAGAATGTGTTGAAGCTTGCAAAGCTAAGTGCGAGCATTTTGTAAGTTCTTTGTGTGCAGACTGTGTAAGTCTTTGTGCTATGACCTAATTTTGAGGAAGGTGGATCTAGTGTGTTGTATGTAGATCACCTGTCCAATGTGGAGTGAGATTTGTGGCTCTGTGCCTGCAAGAATATTGAAGAAGACTAATAAAGAAGAAGAAGAGTTGGTGGAAGTAGCCCCACCCTTGGATGAACCACATATATCTTGTGTTTATGTGCTTTGTGCAATGTTATTCAAGGTGTTTATGTTTATGTTTTCTTAGTGCACTATTCTTGATGTATGATAGATAGATATATGATTGCTTAGTGCTTTATGATGTGAATGAATGTTAGATTTGAACTAATGTTAAGTGCTTAGAAGTGTTGATCTATTTATTACAGTGTTGTTTTGTATTTAGGGTTTAATCCATGAAGTGAATAAGAATCATAAATTAATGCATGTTATTGGCTAAAGTGCTATGTTCAGTATTGTGATCATAGATATGTGTCCCGGCTAGGTTGTAGACACTTGAGTCCTGCAACCCCCCTGCCTCTACCTCGGGTGAGACTTCATCTGCTTCACAGGTGTTGCCAAAAGGGTTGGTAGTTAGGGTTTTGTTGGTGTGTTGTTGAAGCGTTGATCCCTGGATCTACCCCTGTGCCAACAAATGGTTATGTTGTCGGGATCTGAAATTGTGATTGTTGGGACCTAAAGAAAAAAAAAATCGTTGTGTGTAGATCTGTTGTTTTAGTGCGCAGTATTCTACTTGACTTGTGAATCTATATGCTAAAAGAGAAATTTGATCTAAAGAAAAGAGGTAAGATCTTAAAGCTTTGTTCTCTAATAAAGGTAAGATAAGTGGAAAAAAAATTTGAAAGTATGGATCTAGCTATGTTTGATAGCTTTGGTCCTAGTCTGAAAACTAGGGCACAGTTAGAAGAAAGAAGATTTGATCTGAATAAATTTGATAGAGATAGTGAAGATATGTTATTCCTATGAATAGAAAGAATTTTTGGACTAACAAGTGGATGCAGGATCTTAGAAAGAATGTGTGCAGATTGTAGGTCCATCACTATGATCTTAGTGCGCAGTACATAAAAGGTTGGGGATCATTCGGAAGAAAGAGAGGATTGACACTATGTTATAGCTGCAGAAGATCGGGACATCTTGCTAATGAATGCCTTCGTGTAGGTCCTACTTGTCTTTGTTGTAAAGTTGTGGATCATGAGGTTTTGGATTGCCCTACAATGATTGCTAAAGTTGAAAAGATGAACATGAGACAAGAAAACCATGAATAAGGTCAAGAAACTAGGGATATGTTAGAAAACCAAAGAAAATCAGAATCTATGTTATTATAGCTGAAAGAAACCCTAAATGATCACAGAGACATCAGTCTACCAGAGATCTTAAAAGAAAATAAGTGCATAGAAACAATAATAGGAGAATTCGACATAGATTGTGTGTTAGATGAGGAAACACAGGTGAATCTTATGTTAGAAAATACTTGGGAAATTTTGGGAAAGCCAGCTATGATTCCTTCATTGGGAAGGATAGGATTGTTTAAAGGAAAGATGATAACCCTGTGTGGAAGAGTTACTAATGTACCTATTATTTCTCATGGAACATCGACCGAAGAAGAATTTGAATTCATTAAGTTTGTTGAGGACAACACCCCTTTTGCACTTTTGTTAGGGAAGACCTAGATTGAGAAAGACCATATCTAAATAAAAGAAGAGGAGGTAGCCACAGAACAAAAAAAGCAAGAATTAAGGGACTTCATGGCTAGGAGAATAGTGCACTTAATAGAAGAACAAGAAGACAAGTCGAAGCAAATGAGGGCCAGAGACTTAGCTGTCAAAGTTGCAAGAATGTAGAAAGACTTGAAAACCCTATCCATGCAGGAGAGAAGAGAACCTACCCTAGAAGTAGCAAGCGGAGAGGTATTACATTTGACCCCTTTGAAAGACCATCAGCAGTGCGAAGTTACTATGTTAAGGGAAGAAAAAAATAAGAATGGAAAGAGGAACCTAGAGAATCAAATCATAGGAAAGAAGGCTACAAAGCTCAGTAAGAAGAAGGCAAAGTTAGAAAAACTGTAGGAAGTTCTAGAGAAGACTTCGTAGAAGGCAGGCTTGCAGAATTTGAACCTTGCTGAATTAGTAGAACAACACAGAATGGTACTTCGCCATGACGAAGCTATATGACCATTGGAGGTGTCCCGACCATTATAATAATGCTCCGGAACAGTTAGAAACAAATTTATTGCCAGAAAAGATCATCATTGGACTGTTGAGACCGCACCATAATGGATGGATTGAGGCATTTCGACCCATTGAAGGAATTTGTTATGACGTTGTTTATTTATTCCATCGAATGCCACACCAGGACCACTTTTACAAAATGATATATTTGATCTAATAGAGAAGTTATTACCTACTGCGTTGTGTTGTCTAGACCTCTCCATTGATTCGATTACCTTGAGTATCTTTTCGCCTACCTGAGTTATTTAACCATGAGCGTGTATGTCAGGCGAACGCATCACAGTAGAGAATTATGTGGAGGAGATATTAATAGACCTTATGGATGAGAAAATCATGTCCATGGGAGTATAAGCCTCATCGACGGGAGGATTACAAGCATCACCCTTAACTAGTCATCAATCTGGGAAATCCCAAACTGCAACGGAGAAGAGAAGCAAGAACCACAACAATATTGTGAACGCAAAGAAAATCTCATCAATATTGCCTAACTACATCCTGCCCTTGGCTGGAACGGTTAGTCGTGATAGTGTCCTAAGATATTTTGAGTACACACTCATCACTGTGTACCTCCCGAAAGGGATACGTGCAGTAGGACTGCAATTGGGACTGATCCCAGCTCTCAAGATAAGTGATTTTAACCTCGAAAACAGGAAGAATTATGCGATGCTCGTACTGCATCGTTAACTGATGAAGCTGACTGGGAAGAAGCCTAAGATATTTCTCCAGCCATGGATCAAGGATATTGCGAGATCGACCATCTTGAACATCATGAAGATCCCACACTTCGACATACATCAGGAGGTTAACGTATGTGTTAAAATCCTTCTGTCATGCTTCCATGGAGGGTACCTATGGTTGGATAGGCACATCATTTTGGATATGGTGTTGATCCACCTCATTAGTGGACTAAGCATGCAAGGACCAAACCCTCATAAATTCTACCCATGGAAAACGTTAGATCTCTCCTTGGCGCAACACATCAAGGAGGCATATGGCGATGTGGAGAAAGGGAAGCAAGGCTACAATGTAGCCTCCATCTAGGATGGCACAATGCACCTAGCTTGTCAACTGATAGTGGGAAATCTCATCAGAAAGAACCACCCTATGCAAGTAACAGGATTTGTATTCGACCTTGCAGGGAAGTGCATCAAAAGGACGCAGCTGAACTGGAAGAGCTACATAGTCAATGAGTTGGAGAAGAACTGTCGCGAAGCATAGGACCAAGGCTACGAGTTCCACTTTAGTTGGTTATTGATCTTAATATCATTTGTCACTTAGGAGATGCTAGAGGGAGCACAATTCCCTGAAGTTGAGCCATCAAAACCACTAGCCGCTAGGTTCACCACTTTGTGGTATTCGAGCGACATGGCGAAGAAGTGGCAATCAAAATGTGGTGTTCCACACCTACTACTTACATCTCGAGTGGGCCATTGAATTCTTCCCCTGAATGACGTCGAATACACTCCATCAGTTCAGGCCATTTGCGAAGTTTCGTACAAACCAACACTTCATATATATCACCGCATGCGGGGATGAAAGCAAGGAGAAGCTGCAGTCTTACTACAAATTAATTGATGAAGATATGAAGGATATAACCAAGGAATGGCCAACATAATTCCTTGTACCAGTGGAGGATACATAACTCTCCGACCCCAATATCATTGGAAGCCCATTAGTCACCCAGTTCGAACATGATGGACAAGGCAACAGCAAGAAGAAGAAGAAAAAGGAGGAAGTGTAGAACATAGACAGTGAGGAAAAGAACATTGCATCGGAGGAAACTGCATCTGATTCACTTGTAGGAGGAGGAGGCGACGAAGTAAACCGAGAGGAGGAAGGGAAAGAATACAAGAAAGAAGAGGGAAAAGTAACACTACCAAAGGATCCCCTTACAGAGGTTGAGACGTCAAAGAAAAGGAAGGGTTCCCCACAAAAACCCTCAACGCGGAAGAAATCCCGAGACACTAAGCCTCAATCGCATAATGTGCTCATGGTGGATGATATCCAATTCATCATCACAGTTGTCGAAGATGCCTTAAAGGATATCCTGCAGAGACATGAAGCCAAGAAAGAAACAATGTATGACAAGATCGAGAAAGAATCGAAAGACATCTAGAAAGCTTTCCAGTCGAGCCGCAGTGTCCACTATGCCACCCTGTATAGAGAATGTATAATTGGGGGATGAGCCCACCCAATTGCGCAGAATAGCAGATGCAACAGAGACTTGACTCTGTCGAGTCCAGGAAGAGAAGGATAAGGCCACAGAGACCTTGAGGCATGAAAAGGAGGAGGCCTTATATCAACTTCGGGTTGCGCAGTAAGAAAAAGATGACCTTCGGGCAAAGTTTGCAGAAGACAAAGAGCAAATCTAGAAAGAGAAAGACTAGTTGCTTGTGGAGCATATTGGGATTAGAGAGGCAATGAATAGAGCACTTTGCTTTGTGTCGAGCTTGGAACAGATGGAATAAGAGACAGCCAAGAGCCAAGTGGGGAAGCTCATTGAGTCTATTCAATAGCTCCAAACAAGAATAACAGAGCTAGAACTTCAAGAAGTGCCTAGCACTCTGCAGGAAGTAGGATATCAAAGGGAATAAACTGCCAGAAGCGTAGTAGAAATAATTAGGGCGTTGGTTGTAGAATGTAAGAAACTCAGTGAATGAAGTGTGCAGACCTACAAGCACCTTGTGAAAGACCTAGATCTAAGGAGATTGGAGGCATAGCTCCAGGAGGCGAAGCAGCAGGCATTGAATTTACAAGCAGAGTTGAAGCTGCTTACTACAGTGGAGAAGATGAAAAGGTCGTAGGAGCAGTGAACAGTTCAGTAGCAGGTCACTGCCATCCAGAGTCGAGTTATGGAGGTGACACAACGACTCCAGCCAATGCAGGACGAAGCCTGCACACTTTTTGAAGAAATTGAGGGACAACGATCACAGTTGGAACAGGTGGTCACAACAGTAGAATAACACCTGGAAGGGACTGTCAACGAGCAAGTACTTCAGGACTTTGATGAGCAGGAGGCTCTAGTGAAGTAGCAAGTCGAGGTAGCTCGAGCTTATCTCAATACCTTTGAAGCTCTGTTGTCTAGATCAGAGTGAATCGGGACGAGTCACAGGTGAGTGTTGGGGGCATGTTGGCCCTTGACCAGGTTTTGAGGAAACGTTGGTCATGTTTGACCATTTTTGGGACTTCGACAAGTTGGTCGAAGACAGAGCACCTAGGAAAAGCGGAGATCGCAGGATCTCGCCCCTTTTGCAGAATTTTTGGGGATTTCAGGGTTTATGTAATGGGTATGAGATGTCGTCCCATGGGTTTACCCATGCTTAGGCCCCTTTTTGTAATGTATAAATAAGTAGCTAGGTGATGTAAGTAGGGAGTTAGTTGGTTACTAGTCATTGATCGGCTTAGTGATTAGCTAGTTGGCTTTGTGCAAGAATGTGTTGAAGCTTGCAGAGCTAAGTGCGAGCGTTTTGTAAGTGCTTTGTGCGCAGACTGTGTAAGGCTTTGTGTTGTGACCTTATTTTGAGGAAGGTGGATCTAGTGCATTGTGCGCAGATCACCTATCCAATGTAGATTGATCTTTGTGGCTCTGTGCCTGTAAGAAGATTGAAAAAGACTAATAAAGAAGAAGAAGAGTTGGTGGACGTAGCCCCACACTGGGCTGAACCACATATATCCTGTGTTTATGTGCTTTGTGCAATGTTATTCAAGGTGTTTATGTTTATGTTTGCTTAGTGCACTATTCTTGATGTATGATAGATAGATCTATGATTCCTTAGTGCTTTATGATGTGAATGAATGTTAGATCTGAACCGATGCTAAGTGCTTAGAGGTGTTGATCTATTTATTACAGTGTTGTTCTATATTTAGGGTTTAATCCGCGAAGTGAATAAGAATCATAAATTAATGCATGTTATTGACTAAAGTGATTTATTAACTATTGTAATCACATATATGTGTCCCAGCTAGGTTGTAAACACTTGAGTCCTGCAACCCCCCCTGCCTCTACCTTGGGTGCCTACAAACAAGTGTTGCATGCTTTCATACCATTTGGCATGGAATGTACGAGAACTACCTTCCTTTCATCATCAAACTTTACTCATAAGTGTAGCAATTGCTTACAATCTCATTCAAATGTCATTTTTTTTGCATTCATATTTTATTAGTGATAGTGTTTACATGATTCAAATCATTGGGAATATTTTGTTTATTTCTTCTTTAATAAGGTTATAATGTTGAAAATTTCAACCCCCCACCATTGATCAGGTTGGTTTTGTTTTTGTCAGTAAAACAGATAAAGCAACAGACAAAGACCAAGCAATTCTGATTTGGCCACCTCGGCATTTAAGTTTCTACTATTGCATGCAATTGCAGGGTTCATCAAGTGCAATGAACAAAAATTAGTGAGCACAACGGAGAAATATATAACCCCAGTGAATGAGGTAGCTCCATTCTTGTTAGGTGTAATTGAAACCACTAACTAACAACAACATATATAAAGCGTTCAATATTTATAATCAATTCACATGCCCTTAAACCCCATTTTGTTTTGTCTGATGTATTTGTTTTACCATGTACAAGCCTCCGTCTTTTTCTCGTGTTAACACATATACACTAAATGTCAATATATTGTCATCTAAATATTATTCCTGGATAGGACATGTCTCTTTACATAGAGCATAATATGCTACATAACAACCAATCTACCTTAAACTATGGTTTATGGATGATGGACTAGACATAACTAATATATGCCTACATATGGTTTATTAATATTATATATTAATAAACATAATAATATATTATATATTAATATATTAATATAATATTATATATATTATATTGTTTATATATATTATATATTATGATGGACTAGACATAACTAATATATTATGTAGTGAGAGTCTTTTCAACTTTACTCATTCAATTGACCGCATCTAGTACATGTGAATAAATATTTTTCATTTTTCATTTTTAATACAATGAAGTTGACAATATCGTATATAAAATTGCAATTGAAATTGTTAAATAATTAAAATTTTAATAGAAAAACCATTCAATTTTAATAGAAAATAATAATTAAAATATTAAAATCTTAAAATAAAAAATTTGGTTTTTATTCCATATCTATAATCATCACATTAATTAATCCAAAATAAATTGACTTCCTTTTCTAAATGTCAATACTAATTACTTTAGTAAAAATGTTACATTGTAATAAAAATTTGACATTTCATATTGTTTGAAGATAAATGATGATTAAAAAAATTGCATAATAATATCACATGTTTTCCAAGCATGTCGCCCATTGCTTTGGTTGATGTATTGGATCTCCTAATGGCTCTGTGCCTAGGCTCTCCATATACACTTGTTGCATAAATTTTAGGAATTTGTTGGTGTCAGATATATTGTGGTCCATGTATCTTAGCTTTTTGATGCATCCCAGTAGAGTTGGTGTGGCTTGCACCCCCTCTGGAATGTGCGGTAAAATGATCAAGGCATCAGGTTGCTTGCTTGGGGACTGCGCGATGGGTTGTTTCCCATTTCTTTGTGTTGGCGTGCTAGATTTCCCAGCCTCCGGCTGTCCTTCCCAACCCAAATCTGGTTTCCCCATGATATCTTCGATCTGTACTTCCTCCTGTTGCACGAACCCCACCATAGGTTGTGGGCATAGTCCGTCAAAATTTGTTCTTTTGCAGTCATCGCCATTTATTTTGTGGGTTGCTTTTCCCCTGGAAGGTTGTTATGGGTTTCCTGTGGTTAATGGGTCCTAGCCCTGCACACTTTCGTGTGAATCGATATCCATCTCAATCGTTGTTGAGGCTTGCTCTTCTTCCTCTACCAATGTGGTTCTCACTGGTTTGACCCGCGGTGAAGGAATTGCCTCGACATTGACAATTCCCTCTCTCTATGTAAACTCTTGTTCCACCTCTGTGGTTTCCTATGGTGACCTATGGCTACTGCATTTTTTTCTTCTTGTTTGGCTAAGTGTGTTGACCTTTGGAGGTGCCATCTTGGGCAGCTCTTCTTTCCTCGATTGAGCTTCGGCTGCTACGATCTCTAAATTCGCATATTCGCCTCTCGTCTTCGTGCTTCTTAGCTTCGTGGGTTTGCAAATGCACAATGTGTCTCGTTTAGCTCACTCTTTCATTATATATAGGGCATCATAAATTCCCTGAATCTTCTTGGAGAGGCTTCTTTGATGGTTATTAATGTGTTAATGCTTGTTGAGTATGCTTCAGTCAATTTCATAAATTCCCAATTCGCGTCTTTTACCCCAACAACCAGTTTTTTCTTTTCCAACCGCTGGCCCATTTTTTAGTGTGCTGCACTTTTTTGGTGCAGTGTACATTTTTGCTATGACTTTCCCTTAGTGCGCGGTGTTTTCTTCCTGTCAACCATATGATGCACGAGGTCACTTTTTCTTTTTGTCGTGTTGATTCCACTATCTGTTGCACACGATATTTCTCAGTATTTTGTATTTTCTTTATTTTCTACTTTTTTCTTCCTTTTTCTTCTTTTTCTACTTTTGTCTTCCTTTTTATGAGTTTTCTTTCCTATTATATACTATGGTACACTATATAAATGAATTTCTTAATACGCTGTAGCTTTTAGTAATTAGTATGTCGACTGTCCCTGTACAGTTTTAGTTGACTACCATTCATCATTCCTTTCATTTATGTTCCTCCCAAGTCTTTCAGTTGCACAAATCCTCCATCTGTGACAATATTTACTTCATATGGCCCTAACCAATGCATTCTAAACTTACCAGGGTGTTAGAAAAAAATGTTGTTATAAAGTAGAACTAAGTCTCCCTCCTTAAAACTCTTTTTTTATATATGTCTGTCATGCCAGGATTTGTCTCTTTATTTATGTACTTCCTAGTGAAATCCAGCCAGAATCGTTTCCTCTTCTATTTCCATTAGTTGACTTAATCTCTCTTGTACTGTGCCTCTTTCTGTCATATTGGTAATTGTTGCTATGCACAGATTGGGTACCAGAAATTCTAATGGCACTACTGCTTCCTACCCATACACCAATATGAATGGTGTATGTCCTGTCAACTTCTTACATGTGGTCCTATATTCCCATAGTACTGTTGGTATCTGCAAGTCCCAATCATCCCTGTTGACATTGCAGATTTTAGTCAAAGCATTTTCCAAGATCTTATTGAAAGCTTATAGTGTTCCATTTTCCTAAGGATGGTATGGTGTACTCTTTTGGTGATAGACTTCAAACTCTTCAGTCATATCCCTAATGGTATCATTGATAAAGTGAGTGCCTTGGTCACTCATCAGAATCCTGGGACATCCAAATATGGTGATCACTTGTTCAAACAAGAAGTGTGATGTTGTCTTTGCGTTGCAATCCTTGAGTGGTGCTACTTCTACCCATATTATTAAGTATTATGTCGCGGTAATGATATATCTAGCTCCTAACCTTTTTGTTGGTGTATTAATTTGTCCAACAAATTCTATTGCCCATTTTTCAAATACCTGCAGGGTCACTTTTGGTCTTAAAGGCATCTCATCCCTTCTATTGGGTTTTCCAACCCTCTAACAGACATCACATTTCTTGAAATATTCCTTAGCATATTTATGGATTGTTGGCCACCACAATCCTATGCGTAATACATTCTACATAGTATCTTTACCTGCATCATGTCCTCTAGCTATACCTTCATGAGATTCTACCAAACTTCTGAGCATTTCATGTTCCAATACACACCTTCTCAAAATGTTATCTGCGCCCATATTGTATAAATTTCCTGCAATGATTTTATAGTCTGCAGCTTTGACTACCGGATTTTCCTTCTACACAGTGCTAAAATCCTATGGTGCAACCCCTGTGCTTAAGTATTCAATAATATTAGCGAAGTATTAATCATCTACCTGTACTAAAAATAACTATGCATCAGGGAAGTTGTCTTCCAAGTTAGTAGGTTCTTCTCCATTAGTTACCCTTGACAGGTGAGAAAGTCCTGCATTGAGCTTCCCTAGTTTGACTATCACTTTGAAATAAAATTCTTGAAATAACAATAGCCATCTACAGATTCTCCCCCCCAACACTAGCTTGTTGACTAGATATTTGAAGGTAACCTATCTAAAGTGTTTACCTAGTAAATAGTGCCTGAATTTATGAAGTGCATATACAATGGCTAGGCCTTCTCTTTCTGTGGTGTTGTAATTTTTCTATGATTCTGACAACTTTTTACTTGAAAAGGCTATAGGATGGTCTAATTCCCCTACTCTTGTTTGCACCAAAATTGCTCCAAGTGTTATGGTTGATGCATCTACATGCACATGAAATGTCTTTTCCCAATCTGGAAATATTAATATAGGTTTTGTTACCATATTTTCTTTTAAAGTGTCTAATACTTGTTGATAGTCCTCATTCCACTAAAATCTAGTGTCCTTCTTTAACATTTTTTCCATTGGTGCAGTGATTTGCACATACCCCTTTATAAATTTCATGTAATATCCTGTATGTCCCAATGTTTCTCTTAATTGGCGCACTAACTTTGGTGGTGGTAAATTTACAATGACTACAATCTTAGAAGGGTCCACTAGTAAACCGTGTTTACACACTATATGTCCCAACAATATTCCAAAAAGGTGTGTCAAAAATACATTTCTTGATGTTTAATGAGATCTGACATTGCCTGCATCTTTCCAACATTAATCTTAACACATCTACATGGTCCTTTAACAGACTATATAGAGTTCATTCATCCAGATATACTTCTAGAAACTGATGTATGAATTCCTTAAAAGCAGCTATGAATACTCTTGAAAATATGGTTGGTGCATTGTTTATCCCAAATGGCATGACTGTATATTGGTAGGATTCCCAATTTGTAGAAAAAGTAGTCTTATACCTATCTTCTAGAGATATTTTGATATGATGGTAACCTGAGAATCCATCTTTCAATGAATATGCTTCATGGCCTCCCACATTCTCTAAGACTTCATCTGTAAAAGGGGTAGGGAAAGGGTCATGTAAGAAAGCATCATTAATTTTCCTCAAATCTACAGAAATCCTTATCCCCCATTTCTTCTTTTCTTGGACTACCATAGGATTGATCCATTCATATTCCTCTACTAGTTCTATGATACCAACTTCTAACATTTGGTCAATTTATTCTTTCACTTTTTTCTTCTACACTAGATTCAATCTATAGGTCCCTTGCCTGACAGGTCTAGCCTCAAGCTTGAGGGGTATATTAATCTCACATAGCTCCCCTGCTATGCCTTTCATCTCTGTAAATGTTGTGGGAAACAGGTCACTATATTCTCACAGTAACTCTATTATTCTTTCTATTGTTTGCTCATCCCAATAGTCTCCAATACTTTCCATTTTAGGGTTGGCATTTGTCCCAATGTTGACTTTCTTAACTTTGATTGGTGTAGCAAATACTTTTGACTCCATAGATGGACCTTCCACCTGTCTTTATCCTTCAATCTCTGTAATCTTAATGTTCCATAGGTCATCTTCATCTAATGCTTCATCTTTGACATGATAGCATGAAAGTGGTTCTTTGATTGTCTGGTTGTTCTATTGTTGATATTATGTCATGATTTCAACCTCTGGTTCATCACTAAATATCATTCCACATATCATCTTCAGCGCTAAATCAATTTTGGGGTTCTCGTGCTCAAATGAGAAGGTCACAATTTTTTTTTGTTCTAAGCCTGTTCATTTTGTAGTGCCTCTGTGAATATCCAAGTCTATATACTAGTTCCCTCGGATTCCTTCCAATGTATGGATAAAGTGATGATTCCATTCCTCTATTGGTGTCATCCTCCATTATTCCTTGCACTTCTCCAAGTGTTCCACTCGTGTTCCCTGTCCATCATACCTCTACATTTTATTTCTCCCCTGCTCTGCGCCAAATCTAATGTGCATCAGTTTTTTACACTGATACCATTCCTAAATTGTTTCTTTGTGCGCACCCCACCATCTTGCAGGCGTTGCCTTGAGTGTAATATATAAGGCTAAGATCCTATGATTTTCTAATACTTCCTCTGTTGATACTGAGAGGGGGGTGAATCAGTATCAAGTACAATTTAAAAACTTTCTCAACTTATAATTAAGCCATTCAATTATATCGAATGAGCAATGAACAATAGTATAAGAGTTACACCAATACACCATGCACAATATATGAGAAATAATCAATAGTTGTTTTTCAAGGGAAGTAATGACTTCCAAAGGTAGCTCCAGGTTCCAAATATAAAGGGAGGGATAAACCTACAAAAGGAAGATACAATCATCCAATATCAAGAGAGGGTTGACCTCTCCATCCTTGCCCCTTCCTTCCACCCAAGAATATATGAGAGATAATAAAACTTTACATTAAATCATCACCATCAACTAACCATCACATAAAACTAGATAATGCTTACTGAGACTTATTCAACTTCTACAATTATTCACTTCTTAGAATACTCTTATCCTGTAGATAATATACTCAATGTATTCTTCGAAACTCCTCTAATTTTCACTCCTTGAATCCTCCCCAAAAATAAGTTATAGAGAGAATGGTAGACCTTATTCAATTATGGTTTATTGAGGAGAGAAAACTTGTACAAAATTCCCCACGCTCAATATTTAACATCAAATTATGAAATTAGCACACAAAAAACTACAGCCCGTACTCTTTCCAATGAAATTGTTCTCACTTCATTTGGATTCTCTATGAAGAAGTTATGATTGTTTTACACGAAACACATGTTTATGACTAGCTTCGGGACTAGTCAAAAACCATATCTTCCACAGAGTGTATCTCCAAAAGTATAGTGAATAAAGAGCTGAAATTTTTACCACGGGTACCTAGATATGTCTTCTCAATACCATACCAATTTCACCATCTGAATCATTCTAGAAAAATAGTTATAGTGAGAATGTTAAGATGACCTGTAAATAACATACATTAGAACACATCACCAAAAGACTTCATTCTCCCTTGAAATCCGACCTTCTTTACTTCAAATTCCCTCTGAAATGTAACTTGTGTGTATTTAAAATGAATGTATAATGATATGTATTTATACCCTTTATGTCACTTCCTTTTAACATTAGGTCCGACCTAACACTTTCTTATTTTGTAATTATTTTCTTTAATTATCTTCAGGGCCGGCCTGTACTTCCTTCTTCAATTCACTTTGTCATCTTCAAAAATTCATTTATCCTCAACCATGAGGATCCACGTGACATGCCACCTACCACCGAAAACACCATGATGTATACTATCCATCCATGGGTGTTGTGTCTTCATGTGCATTGTCCTTCATGTCCAAATATCTTCATCAATCTTGTGGTCAAAAATCAATGACTAGGGTTGACATCAATGACCACTGGTGGGCCCCCCAAACCACTGATGGGCCCCCCAGATGGTCGTGGAACTACTCAAATGTAAATCACAGTCACATGATTAGCATAGAATTAGTATTAACATCAAAAACAAAGTTTTTACAGGACAAATCGATATGATGGATGTGTGTATATGTAAAATCTGTGTTTCTTCCTGGCATAGACAACATGTATTTATAAAGTTTTTACATAGCTGAGAGGTCGACTAATGATGACGATGACGCCCCCTCCACAACCCGCAGGTCGGAAGGTCCACGTCAACATAGGACCTTTCCTTTACCACTGGCCTGAAGAGCTTTGAAATGGCTCTTCTATTTCCCTTTCGGGAAATCTGCACCCACACTTAACTTTGAGAAATCCCCTTGATACTTCAGGGGATCGGACTTTCGCACCTTCGCGAATCCGGTGGTCGAGCGCTTGTCTCTCAAATCCCTGAAACCTGAGAACAGTTAACGCTGACCTTTCTTATTTCTCTTTGCTTCGGATTTCTCTTTATCACGATTTCAGCGGTCGCGGTGTCAAGCAACTTGTTCCTGCGATTCCCGAAACTCGATTTTCTGAAATATTGATGCGTTCATGAGGTTTACCTTTCAATGCCCCCTTAATCTCTTTGGACTTTGGACTTCAGGATATAGCGAATCCTAATGCAAAGTTTTCGGGACTTCAACCCCACGAAACCCCAAAACGGTCAACTGAATTGACTTCTTGTCGAGAGTGCGCCACCTATCCACTCGCTGACTCCTCTGTGGCCCACACAAATACTTTTAGCTTTTGGTACTTCGCGTTTCATGATTTCATGATTCCCATTGAAAAGTTTACGGGACTTCAACCTATGAAACCCTGATATAGAAATCCACGTGTATATCCAATGGCCCTTGTGGCTTGGATCTACGGTCCTACTCCTCCTAAGCTTAGAACCTTTCGCAGCACTCATTGTAACTTCCCTACTCCTCCGTGAGATCAAACGGTTCACGAGCCTTCTCGGTTTCTCCTCAAAGAATTTTGACCGTCTGTTCTTCCTCTGAGAATCTGTCCTCCTGCGGTCCCTCGTTACTA
The DNA here is from genome assembly GCA_009831015.1 of Picea engelmannii. Taxonomy (NCBI): domain Eukaryota; kingdom Viridiplantae; phylum Streptophyta; class Pinopsida; order Pinales; family Pinaceae; genus Picea; species Picea engelmannii. The sequence goes on from ML826116.1 coordinate 54,509, forward strand.
CACTTTCCTTCAACCTTTAAGATATTTGGTCTCGTGCCTTCCTTCAACTCCTTCGAGGGTTCAAATCCTTCTGAGCTTTCCATGGCTCTGCATATTTTGAACAAACCCTTGAACACACTCCTTGCAGCAGAATTTCAAACACTTCCAAGTGTTGAAATCCTTCGACTCTACACACACCTGCAGCAGTAGTCTCTCAATACTCCATTCAGGTCCACAACCCAGAGACTTCACTCAGCCTGCGCACTCCTTGCACGGCTCCTGTGCCCAATTGCACTTCTATGGAAATGAGAAGAAAATATTTCTCTCCTGAGCTTTCAGAGACAACCCTCTGAACACATTGTCGATGCACTCCTTGCGGACAATTCAATTGCACTCCTTGCAGGAACTCTTACTCAAATAGAGAAACAATTGAAACTCATTCCTTTTCCCTTTCCCCTCAGATTTCAAACATTCAACAAGAAATCATCCATACATAACATAAAAGAAAATGTACAGAAGAAAGAGTGAAATAACCATGAGCATAACATTTAGCATACATACACAGAGAACAAACATGACACCATGAATTTGAATCAAATCTTTCTCCATTAATCCAAATTTATGTACATGGGTGTTTTCACACAACTCTCTACTTCTCTTCTATGCTCTCTCTCTCTGATAATGTTACAACATACAATGAGGGTGTCTATATCCCGTTTCCCTCTTGCGCTCTAAAACTTTCTAATCTAACATTCAATTCTATCTACCTGCATTAACTACTATAAATGCCTCCTACCTACTAAGGACAAGAGCAAATCACTCAAGGTCCATTTACATTATACAAGTGCGCCTCCACTTGATGTTTCATTAATGGTTCAAGATATTTCAAAATTTTTGCTCGGCGCTTTTCCAGCTGTCCATTGTCTCCACGCTGGCTCACTTGAGATGCTCCTGCATCATACTCCCTCGCTTGAAAATTTTCATGGGCTCCTGTCCATGAGCTCACGCACTATCTGTAAATGCCTCTGGATTTCTGCTTCGTTCTCCCAGCTGGCATCTTCAACTAGATGGCCCTTCCACTTGACCAAATATTCAAAGTATTGCTTTCGCCTGGTCTTCTTGCTCACTCTTTTATCCAGTATGTGCTCCATCTGCAGCTTTTCTGCAACTAGCATCTGCTTTGTCCACTGGATCACCGGCTGTTCATTTTCTGTCCCTGCTTCCTCGGGTTTATATGGGTACAAATCTGAGATGTTGAATATCAGAGAAATTCCGATCCCATCGGATAACTCAATCTCGTAAGCATTTGCCCCAAATTTCTTTAAGACCTTACATGATCCGATTTTCTTCATTTTCATTTTATTATATGTTCCTCTCAGGAACCTTTCCTTTCTCAAATGTGCCAGAACCAAATCACCAACCTCAAACTAAAGTTATCTTCTATGCTGATTTTCTCTGCGCTTATATTCCTGGTTCAAACTCTGCAAATGCTCGTTCACCTGGCTGTGAAGTTCCCTCTTCACCTCTACAAAATCTTCTGCACTAGCGCTCCTAATCGCAGTCTGTTCTAAATATCTAAGCTCAAAAATTCCCCTCGGCTGCATGACATAGACAATATGAAATGGACTCTACCCTGTGCTTCGATTAATTGAGTCGTTATAAGCAAATTTTGCCTATGGTAATATGTTTTCCCACTGGCTATGGTGTTCTATCACAAGGCTTCTCAGCAAGTCTCCCAGACTTCTATTCACCACTTCTGTCTATCCATCATTCTAAGGATGATACGCCGAACTAAACAACAAGTTAGTTCCCAGCTTCTTCCATAAGGTCCTCCAAAAGTGTCCTATGAACTTGGTGTCTCGATCCGAAACTATGCTCCTTGGTAAGCCGTGAAGTGGAATGACTTCTTTGAAAAACAGATTCGCAATGTGAGTTGCCTCATTGGTTTTCTGACATGGAATGAAGTGTGCCATCTTGGAAAATCTATCCACCACCACAAAGATTGAGTCAAATCCTCTTTGTGTTCTTGGCAACCCCAATATGAAATCCATGTTGATTGCATCCGACAACCTCTCAGGTATGGGAAACGGTTGATAAAACCCTACATTCTGCTTCCTTCCCTTCGAATGTTGACAAATTCTGCATCTGTCCACGAATCTCTTGATGTATGCTCGCATTCCCAACCAAAAATATGACTCATTCAACTTTGTGAACGTCTTGTCATGACCAAAATGTCCTGCCAATTCTCCAATGTGTTTCTCCTTCAGCAAATTCTCCCTCATGGAGCATTTTGGAATACATAGTTAATTACCTTTAAACAGTAATCCTTCCTGGATCATGTATTCTATCCATTGGCTTCTATCTCTGAGAATTAGATTCTTAGCTGCTTCATATGCCTACTTGAAATCTGGGTCATCTCTATACATGTCACCGAGGTCATCAAAACCCAATGTTTTGACTCTGAACTCCTGCAAAAGAAAACACTTCCTACTCAAACCATCAACAACTTTGTTAGCAGTACCAGAAATATGTTTAATCACAAAAGTGAAATTCTACATATACTCAATGCATTTGACATGCCTCTGATTCAACTTCTCCTGTTGAGTCACAAACTGCAATGCATGATTGTCACTATACAAGATAAACTCTTTCGGGATCAAATAATGCCTCCATTTCTTTAATGCCCGAATGATAGAATAGAACTCCTTATCGTAAGTGGAGTACTTCACTTTTGATTCATTCAGATTCTCACTGAAGTATGCTATCAGCCTGTCTTCTTGACTCAAGACTGCCCCTATTGCAAATCCACTTGCATCGCATTTCACTTGAAACGTCTTTTGGAAATCTGGCAACACCAAAACTGGTTGTTCCATGATCTTCCTCTTCAACAGATTAAAACATTTCTCAGCCTCTTCTGTCTACTGAAAATATTTGTGTCTTTTCTTCACTGTATCCATCATCGGTGCACTAATCCCACTAAAATTTCTGATGAATTTTCGGTAGAAACTAGCCAATCCGTGAAAACTTCTCACCTCAAAGATATTCTTCGGTGATGGTCAATTCTTAATTACCTCCACCTTATCTGGATCCATCCTCAATTCATCCGCAGAAATAAAAAATCCCAAGTAAATGAGCTCTGTCTTCATGAATGAGGATTTCTTCATGTTTATCAACAACTTCTCCTGATGTAACCTCTGCATCATTGTAGCCAAATGCTTCAGATGCTCTACCGTTGTTTTACTGAAAACCAGTATGTCATCCAAATACACAATGAAAAATTTTCCGATGAACTCCCTCAGGACTTCATTCATCAACCTCATAAAGGTACTCGGCACATTTGTTAAGGCAAATGGCATAACAAGCCATTCATACAACCCTTCATTGGTTTTGAAGGCTGTCTTCCACTCATCACCTTCTCTCATGCGGATTTGATGTTAACCGCTTTTCAAATCAATCTTTGAAAAATACCTTGCTCCACTCAAGTAATCCATCAGATCATCCATCCTTGGAAATGGAAATATGTACCTAATGGTTATCTTTTTAATCGCCCTCGAGTCAGTATACATCCTCCAACGTCCGTCTTTCTTCGGACTGAGTACTCTAGGAACAACACACAGACTCAAGCTTTCGCTGACCAAACCTTTGTCCAAAAACTCCTAGACTTGCCTTTTAACCTCTTCATTCTCTTTCAGTGTCAATCTGTACCCAGATTTGTTTAGAAAATTAGCTCCTAGTATGAGATCAATATGATGACTCACACTTCTGATCGGTGGCAACGAACGAGGTAGTTCGTCCACTACTATGTCAACGAGCTCTTCTAGTAGTTCCTAAACTTCTTCTGGTAAATCATCCACCCTTGTGTTGGTCAAAACAATCTTTGGTTTCCTGACCACAATGAATTGCAGTTCTTCCTTCTTCTTAACCTCTATAAGAAGTTCCTTCCCACTCATGAGAAGTACATTGTTGCTTACTTCTAGTTTCACCTCCTTATCCTTAATTGGAAGCAACATGTGAGTCCTCCCATTCTTCTCTAGGGTGTATGTGTTCATTCTCCCATCATGAATCACATTCCTGTCATATTTCCATGGTCTACTCAACAATATATGACAAACATCCATGGGAATGGCATCACATAATATCTTATCATTATATCCTCATGTCTTAAATTTAACTAAACATTGTTTAGTGACAGTTAAATAATGTCCTTTTTGTAGCCACGAAAATCTGTATGGGCTTGGATGATCAATAGTCTCCAGCTCCAGTTTTTCTACCATCTCTGTAGAAACAAGATTATCCATGCTACCATTGTCCACAATGACCTTGCATACCCTGTCCTTGGTTTTGCAAGCAGTATGGAAAAGTCTGGTTCTTTGGACTGAACTCTCCACCTCCTTTTCTGGTGTCAAAAGAACTTTTCACATCATCAACGATCTTCCGCCTTCAGCATCTTCCACCTCAACATATCTCCTCCGTTATTTGGCAATGTGAGTCTCTCCTCCTTCTTTCTTTTTGTCTGGACACTCGTAAGACTTGTGCCCATTCTTTCCACATATGAAGCATGTTATTACTCCACCTCTTCCTCTTCCTCTACCTCTAGTACAAGGAAAAGTATTGTTGTCATCATAATCTCCTCTATGGTCAGTATGTTGCCCTAGTTGTGAGCTTCCACCTCTCTCAGTTTGAGTCTGAGGTTCTTTCCAGTCCTCCTTGGGCTTCTGATATTTGTTCTAGGCAACTGATTTGCCTCTGGGATGACTTATGCCTCGGCCTCTTTGACCCTACTTTCAGCTTAGCTTCTCTTCATCTTTTAGAGTCATCTGATAAGCATCTTCCACCGTTCCGATGGTTACCATGATCATCTCATCCTGGATGTCGTATCTCAGGCCATTCATGTATCTGGCAACTTTATCATCATCGCTTTCTCGATGATCTGCCCTGATGTTTAGCGTGTAGAATTCTTCAGTGTATTCTTTCACTGTCATCAGATTTTGTCTCAGGTTCTGCATCCTCCTGAATAGAGTAATTTGATAATCCCTAGGGATGAATTTCGCCTTCATTTTCACGATCATTCTATCCCAGCTCTTGATCTTCTACTTACCTTTGCAGTGTCTGTCAGGTTGTAGTTCATCCCACCACAATGTTTCATGTCCCTTCAATCTTGTGACAACATGCTTGACCTTCTTGTCTTCTTCGACATCTTCATAGTCAAAGTATGTGTCCAGAGCTCTAATCCAGTCTAGAAGCTCCTCTCCATCCATATTTCCCTCATAAACTAGAATGTCCATATTTGCTCTTGCACCCATTCTTGCAATAGCTTTAATCAAGCATTCATTTGCTGCATCTTTGGCTACAACTTCTTCTTCATGTTCGGCCTCAATTTCACTTTCGGAATCACTAAGATCCCCAGCACTGACTGTATGCCTCTGTGTTGTCTCCATGTCTTCAAGTCTAGCACATAAATCATGCATTTATTTTTCCATGGCTAGATCATTCATCTGCCTACCTCTTCTTCTCGGCATTTCCCTCTCCTCTGACTGATCAGATGTTGGTCTGTCCCTTCTCCTTGGCAGCATGGTGAATTTATTTTTCTCTGCTACAGAAAGCAAAGAACCCTTCTGTGCTGTGATACAAAAATTGATGATGCCGATGACGCCCCCTCCACGACCTGCAGGTCGGAAGGTCCATGTCAACACATGACCTTTCCTTTACCACTGGCCCGAAGAGCTTTGAAATGGCTCCTCTATTTCCCTTTCAGGAAATCTGCACCCACACTTAACTTTGAGAAATACCCTTGATACTTCAGGGGATCGGACTTTTGCACCTTCGCGAATTCGGCGATTGAGTGCTTGTCTCTCAAATCCCCAAAACCTGAGAACAGTTAACGCTGACCTTTCTTCTTTCTCTTTGCTTCGGATTTCTCTTTATCGCAATTTTGGCGGTCACGGTGTCAAGCAACTTGTTCCCGTGATTCCCGAAACCCAATTTTCCGAAATACAGATGCGTCCATGAGGTTGACCTTTCAATGCCCCCTTAATCCATCGGGACTTCGAACTTCACAATATCGCGAATCCTAATGCAAATTTTTTGGGACTTCAACCCCACAAAACCCTGAAACGGTCAACTCAATTGACTTCTTGTCGAGAGTGCGCCATCTGTCCACTTGCTGACTCCTCTGTGGCCCACACAAATCCTTTTAGCTTTCGGGACTTCAGGTTTCATGATTTCGTGATTCCCGTTGCAAAGTTTATGGGACTTCAACCTACGAAACCCTGATATAGAAATCCATGTGTAAATCCAACGGCCCTTGTGGCTTGGATCTACGGTCCTACTCCTCCTAAGCTTAGAACTTTTGGCAACACTTGTTGTATCTTCCTTGCTCCTCCGTGAGATCGAACGGTTCACGGGCCTTTATGGTTTCTCCTTAGAGAATTCTGACCATCCGTTCTTCCTCTGAGAATCTGTCCTCCTGCGGTCCCTCGTCACTACACTTTCCTTCAACCTTTAAGATATTTGGCCTCGTTCCTTCCTTAAACTCCTTAGAGGGTTCAAATCCTTCTGAGATTTCCATGGCTCTGCATATTTTGGAAAAACCCTTGCACACAATCCTTGTGGTAGACTTTCAAACACTTCCAAGTGTTGAAATCCTTCGACTCCGCGCACACCTACAACAGTAGTCTCTCAATACTCCACTTAGGTCCACAACCCTGAGACTTCACTCAGCCTGCACACTCCTTGCACAGCTCCTGTGCCCAACTTCACTTCTATGGAAATGAGAACAAAATCTTTCTCTCCTGAGCTTTCAGAGACAACCCTCTGAACACTTTGTCGACGCACTCCTTGCAAACAATTCAACTGCACTCCTTGCAGGAACTCTTACTCAAATAGAGAAACAATTGAAACTCATTCATTTTCCCTTTCCCCTCAGATTTCAAACATTCAATAAGAAATCATTCATACATAGCATAAAATCAAATGTACAAAAGAAAGAGTGACATAAACATGAGCATAACATTTAGCATACATACACAAAGATCAAACACAATGCCATGAATTTGAATCAAAGCTTTCTCTATTAATCCAAATTTCTGTACATGGGTGTTTTCACACAGCTCTATGCTTCTATTCTATGCTCTCTCTCTCTGATAATGTTACAACATACAATGAGGGTGTCTATATCCCGTTTCCCTCTTGCACTCTAAAACTGTCTAATCTAACATTCAATTCTATCTACCTGCATTAACTACTATAAATGCCTCCTACCTACTAAGGACGAGAGAAAATCGCTCAAGGTCTGTTTACATTATACAAGTGCACCTCCACTTGATGTTTCATTAATGGTTCAAGATATTTCAAAATTTGTGCTGGGCGCTTTTCTAGCTGTCCATTGTCTCCGCGCTGGCTTGCTTGAGATGCTCCTGCATCATACTCCCTCACTTGAAAATTTTCATGGGCTCCTGTCCATGCCTCTGGATTTTTGCTTCATTCTCCCAGCTGGCATCTTCAACTGGATGGCCCTTCCACTTGACCAAATATTCAAAGTATTTCTTTCGCCTGGTCTTCTTTCTCACTCTTTTGTCCAGTTTGCACTCCATCTGCGGCTTTTCTGCAACTGGCATCTGCTTTGTCCACTGGATCATCGGCTGTTCATTTTTTGTCCCTTCTTCCTCAGGTTTATATGGGTACAAATATGAGATATTGAATATCGTATAAATTCCAATCCCATCGGGTAATTCAATCTCATAAGCATTTGCCCCAAATTTCTTTAAGACCTTACATGGTCCAATTTTCTTCATTTTCAGTTTATTATATGTTCCTCTCGAGAACCTTTCCTTTCTCAAATGTGCCAGAACCAAATCACCAACCTCAAACTGAAGTTGTCTTCTGTGTTGATCTTCTTTGTGCTTATATTCCTGGTTTTAACTCTGCAAACGCTCCTTCACCTGTCTATGAAATTCCCTCATCGCCTTTGCGAAATCTTCTGCACTAGTGCTCCTAATCACTGTCTATTCTAAATCTCTCAGCTCAAAAGTTCCCCTCAACTGCATGCCATAGACAATATGAAATGGAATCTTCCCTATGCTTTTGTTAACTACGTTGTTATAAGAAAATTATGCCTGTAGTAATATATTGTCCCATTAGCTGTGGTGTTCTGTCACTAGGCTTCTCAGCAAGTCTCCCAGACTTCTGTTCACCACTTCTGTCTATCCATCTGTCTGAGGATGATACGCCGAACTAAATAACAAGTTAGTTCCCAGCTTCTTCCATAAGGTCCTCCAAAAGTGTCTTATGAACTTGGTATATCAATCCAAAACTATGCTCCTTTGTAAGCTGTGAAGTCGAATGACTTCTTTGAAAAACAGATTCGCAATGTGAGTTGTGTCACTGGTTTTCTGACATGGAATGAAGTGTGCCATCTTGGAAAATCTATCCACCACCACAAAGATTGATTCAAATCCTCTTTGTGTTCTTGGCAACCCCAATATGAAATCCATGCTGATTGCATCCCACAGCCTCTCAGGTATGGGCAATGGTTGATAAAACCCTGCATTATGCTTCCTTCCCTTTGAATGCTGACAAATTCTGCATCTGTCCATGAATCTCTTGACGTCTTCTCTCATTCCCGGACAAAAATATGACTCATTCAACTTTGTGAACATCTTGTAGTTACCAAAATGTCCTTCCAATCCTCCACTGTGTTTCTCCTTCAACAAATTCTCCCTCATGGAGCATTTTGGAATACACATTTGATTACCTTTAAATAGTAATCCTTCCTGGATCATGTATTCTGCCCATTGGCTTCTATCTCTGAGAATTGGATTCTCAGCTGCTTCATATGCCTCCTTGAAATCTGGGTCATCTCTATACATGTCCCTGAGGTCATCAAAACCCAATGTTTTGACTCTGAACTCCTACAGCAGAAAACACTTCCTGCTCAAAGCATCAGCAATTTTGTTAGCAGTACCAGAAATATGTTTAATCACAAAAGTTAAATTCTACATATACTTAACCCATTTGACATGCCTCTGATTCAACTTCTCTTGTTGAGTCACAAACTGCAATGCATGATTGTCACTATACAAGATAAACTCTTTAGGGATCAAATGTTGTTTGTGGAGCCTGATTATCTTCCTGATTTAGAGGTCTTTTACTTTCATCCATGTTTATACCCCGTGAAGTATTTACACCCTAGAAGTATGTAAACTCTTCCACACAGGGGAGTGCAGAGGGGGGGTACCCCCTCTACGGGGTTCGGGGGGGATATCCCCCTGGCTAGGGGGTCTGCGGGCAAGCGAGCCCTCAGCGGGGGTTCAAGGGTGAAGCCAATGAAGCAAAAATTTCCTTGTAAAAGTATATTGTAATTTCATTGTAAATCTGGACCGTTCATTATAAGGTTGCAGATCTAACTATAGAGATTATGTTAGGGTTTTTTTTCCCTAGAAGACAACCCTCTTTTATGAGGGAAATGTATTGCGGCTATGGATGATGGTGAATATTGTATTCTGAGAGAGGAGACTGTGAGAGAAAGAAAAGGAAGTTACAGTGGGTTTTTCTCTAGGTTGTATCCCTTCATTTGTTGGATAATAACAAAGGAAGGACCTGGCAATTTCTCTGGTGGATGTAGCCCACACTGGGTGAACCACGTAAATCTGTGTCTCTCTTGTATTGTGTGTCTTCTGTGTTTTGTTTCTACATTTGTTTTATTTTATTGCTCCGCGATCCTATTTTTCTAACAACTGGTATCAGTGTGTAAGGTAACTCGTAGGAAAAGAGGGTTCATGGTTCGAGTGGGAGCAATGTCGGAGGATGGAAAGTTTAGGGTCTAGAAATTTAACGGCCAAAATTACCAGTTATGGAAGATGCATATGGAAGACTATTTACATCAGAAGGATCTATTCCTACCATTGAGTGGAGTAGCAAAGAAGCTGGCAGCCATGAAGGACGAAGAATGGGAGATTCTTGACAGAAAGGCTCTAGGAATGATACGGCTGAGCCTAGCAGCGTCGGTGGATTTCAATATTTCGAAAGAAAAGACAATGAAGGGTTTGATGGATGCATTGGCCAAATTGTATGAAAAACCCTCGGTGTCGAATAAGGTATTTCTAATGAAGAGATTATTTAATATGAAGATGCCAAAAGGTGGGTCTGTTGTAGATCATTTAAATGAATTCAATATAGTTACTAATCAACTAAGTTCTGTAAAAGTGGACTTTGATGATGAGGTTAGGGCTCTTCTAATCTTGTGCTCATTGCCAAAAAGATGGAATGGCTTGGTCATGGCTGTAAGTAACTCTGTCTCTGGTTGTTGGCAGCCAATTCAATTTTTTCCATTGCCCTATAAGTTGCCTACACCTATGACTTCTGAACTTCAAATTACCGTCGCTTTTTGCAAATAGACTATATTTTCATTTCTTGCGACACTTGCAAATTGCTCTCAATTTAGTTTTCACGACTGAAAGCGTGAAAACTCCTCCATCATTATTTGAACCGTTATGATTTTTTTCATTGATATTCTGAAAGGCACTTACCTTTGGTTTATTATTAAGTGGCTGGAATGATTTTTCGAGCTATGTCCATTTTCCTATTCTTACTTTGATTGTGCAACTTGACTTTTATTTGATTGATAAGGCATTGAGCATGTAAATTTATGGGTTATACTTGATTATATAGGGGTCATGATTGATTTTGGTTTTTATATGATGTGATCCTTATTATTATAAGCTCTTGGCTTATCGATTTTATCTCTTGTCACAATGTTTTATAAACTTTGATTACACATTATGCAACAAGAGCGTGGGTAACATATGAGTTTGATTTCATATTGAATGGAAATAGTTTGAAGTTATACAGTGGCGCATATTTAATTTATGGTTTTGGTTTTAAATTGATTAATGGCGCATTGGTATATTATCCACTGTTTAATTCTTGGGTTGGACGAATATTTTGGTTTATGTTATGATTGATTGAACATCGTTGTACTTTGTCATTACTGCTATGCATGGTGGTGGATAATCCCACCACCCTCGTACACGCACATTAATTTGCTTCCCCTTCCATCGTTCTCAGCTGTTAGCCCAAACATTTTTGCTCCTGTGTGTTTAATCCAAACCCTACCATGCGTCCGCACCATGGCTCCAGCCGTAAGGGCTGAACCCAATGGTTGCCAAGATTTGTTGATGTTCGACAGTTCTTACAGCAACCTTGAGGAATTTGGATGGCTCCCGTTCATACGAAAGTTTGATGGCTTTAACCCTTGCGTGGCTCGACAATTTGCATTAACCTTTGATGGATGCTGAGCCAAGGTTGGGGATGTCCAATTGGAAATTGACGAGAAATTTCTCAGTTTAGCTACCGGTCTGCCTGCTACTGGACATAAATGGTCAAAAAATTGCAAAGTGGAAGATGTCCTGTGGAAATTGCTCTTCCAGTCACGAAGGGTGAGCTCCTGTGACAAAGGATTGCCCACGAATATGCTCAAGCAACCTTGGCACGACTTGCTGATGGTAACCAAGTAGTTTATCACCTGCGAGGGCCGGTATGGTTTCATTTTCTTGTACCACCTTCGGCTACTTATGGTTTTCATGGGCTATGAACTTAATATGCCTTATTACTTGCATAGGAGTCTGTTTAAAATGTCTAAAAGATACAAATGGAACCAGGCCGATAACAACCTTTTTCACTTTGGGTTAATTAAAATGCTTGTGGTTTGTCATTTGGGGTTACACCGAGACTGTTGGAATGATTTTCTTAATCACAATAATTTTGAGGACTCAAGCCCACCACAAGTTGACAAACCTGTGGTGAGAAAGACCAAGTTAGTACCCCCTGTGCCTTACAGTGCTCTGTTACCTAAACCCATACCCGACTCACCTATTGACCTACCCAATTCTATGACCAAAGATGTCGAAACTGTTAAATCCGTGGATAAAAGGCCTAAAACCAAACCTACTGCGAATTCTAAAGGTAAAAAGAACGCCCGATTAATCTCTCACATGGCAAGAAACAAACCGAAAACTCCTGTCAACCCTGACCCTATCATGGTGAGTGAAGATTCTGACTCGGAGGTTGAACGTTACCTGGCAAGTGAGTATCCCTATTCGGAAGGTCTATGTGACAAACCCTCATACGACTTTGTGAAAAACCTACCACCTTGCTTGAAAAATGACCCTAATTATCCAGGCATCAAAATGCCTTGTGAAACCCCCGGTGACTCATCAAAACCCCCTCCTGCTCGATCCGAACCAGCTGCTCCACCATGTGATCAGTGTGGCTCATGGTTAGAAAGGTATTACCTTGATGTGCCAATGCTACAGTCCAAAATTCATGCTCTGGAAGATCAAGTTACAAGGCTCACCAGTCAAAAGGCTAAATCGCCAGCCACTGATAAGAAACAACGAACAACAGGTTTGATTTTATTTAAGAATGTGGAGTCAGCTACAATGGTTGTTAATTCAAAATTGGCATAGCTCAAGCAGCCTCACTAGTATGACTATCACCTGTTTATATGACTAACTCATAAGCTCTGTTTACAGTGTGGATTTGCTTTGACACATAAGCATGCACTATATGCATAATTTTGTTTTGATTAATTGAATTTCGTTTCCCGGATTAGTTTTGATTGGATTTAGCTTTGATTTGATTGATCGTGGTATGGATTTGATTGTTTTAATTTGGCTTCAATTGAATACTCCGTCGCTTATTGAAGTTGTTAATATCTTTTCTAAACACAAGTTGTTTCTGGTATTTCAATTTCAAACATAGTCAATGTTTCGATTCGAAATTGGTTATATTCTATACGATATGGTTGACAATAATAATTAACTGTTATGATTTTATATTCCATGTCTTTTTGACCAATTCGAATACCATTCTGTTAATGTATAACCAAATTGCGAATAGATACAAATCATAACTGTTATACCCAACCAATCGATTTGCATTGTTTGACCGTGTTATCAGTTCGATTCATATTGCAACAAATATATTGTTTAAAATTGATTTGGGAGCGAAAGTGATTATGCCCAGTATTACGATTTGTTTCTATATTTGACTCAGTCACGATTTGTTTCGATTGTTGCCCAGTTTATGATTATCACTGTTGTTGATGGTTGTGATCACTATTTTGATCCTATCTTTTGACTGTGTAATGCTCAGCGATCGAAATCTATGGCAAAGTTTGGTTGATGCTGTTATGAATGTTTTATTTGACTATAATCGTAACAGTCTTTCCATATTGGTATTTGATTGAAACAATATGAATCTTATGCACATTGTTATCAATTATGATTGTGTTGAATTACATCGTATCTTATACGATATGATTCACTATTAATTTCATTTGGATATGAAACAGTTTGGTTACTATTTGACCCGATTTTATGGCAACTAAAAAAACAGAGCATTCTTATCCTGTTTCGATTGCATCCCTTTCGATTTTGTTTAATTTGAATGATAAATTTACTTGAACCATTAGTGATTTGTTTTTTAATGTTTATTAAAAGAAAATTTAATTGGATTATTTWAAAAAAAAAGGGATTTCATTTGATCTCTATCTKATCCTGTATGCTATTTTAGACTAGCTACAGAATCAGATGATTCTGTAGCTAAGTCTGTAGGATCAATTTTTTATTGTTTTGTTGATGAAATGTCTTTCTAATTGGTTATTTTTGGTCTATTGCAGATCAATTCAAAATGGCAGTGGCTTTGATGAGAAGTTAGGGGATATTTCAAAGATTTCACTTACCTTTGGATTTCCTAGTTTAGTTGATTTTGGGATATTTCCCAGATTATGTAAAACATTTTGATATTATCCACAGGGAGGTTTTATCCCGTGGAGAGACTTATATATACTTATGATTTTTGTAATAATGGACATCCTCATTCGTGGGAGAACAAGGATATGGAGTTTTAATACAGACTGAAGCAGAATTTGGTGTTTTGTCACAGCTTTAGCTTCTCATTATATCAACATTTTGTTTCATGTTGTGTATATCAATTTGTATCTGGTTTATGACTACTTTAGCTATCTAAATCAAGTGCGAATGATATAATTTTATTTATTGTAATCCATATCTGGTTTCTTCCAAGTGTATAAAAGACATAATAATTGTCTAATTCAGTTTTTGAATGACAGGTTTATCTTCTTCATGAATTGAATTGTTAAATATAAGTTTTTGCATAACAGGTTTCCCTTATTAAAGAGATTTATAATCACATAGTTGTTATGATCTTTTATGTCTTGTTTGTCCTGTAAATAACTCGAAGAGCAACACAGCCAATCGTTTATGAAAAGCTTTGGGATCAACCGGTGCGAGTTTACTTCCTCCGACCAGCTTCGAAGTCATCATATGCAGGATAAACTAGGAGCGCTTCCAGGTTAGCTAGTCTTTTGTTTGTTGTTTTTATTAGTAGTTTAATTCAGATATTAGTTTAAGTTAGAGTTAGTATATTAGATCGTTTAATTTCAGTAGTTCTGTTTCTTATTCATAAAATATAAAAAATCAAAAAGATCTCTGGCTGTCTTAGGACATAAAACATTTGAGTTTTACAGGTTTTATGTAAATCTGCCAAGTGTGTATATTGTATATTTGTGAATAAGTTGTATTATAATTGATAACTAGACGGTTAATTAGTAGAATTAGAATAATAGTAATTAGTAGATTGTATATAATAGTTAGAGTAGTTTATATTTAGTTTTAGTTTCATTTAGTAGTTTGATTAGTGTATTAGTTTAGTTTTAGTTAGTTTTAGTTAGTTTTATTTGTTTTAGATAGATTAGTTTAGTTTTAGTTAGTTTAGTTTCTTTTAGTTTCTTTTAGTTAGTTTTAGTTAGTTTTATTTGTTTTAGATAGATTAGTTAGTTTAGGTTAGTTTTCTCTTTGGTTTTTCTTAGGAGACCTTAGAGCGGCCAACAGAGCCGTTAAACCCGTCAGGGTGGTTCATTCCAAACAGCTTGGGTTATTTAGACAACCCCGGACCGGTTCCACTCTCTCAATTGACGGACGAACAATTTCGCCCGTCAACAAATGGCGCTAGAAGGAGGGCCAGAACTTAATTAATGGCAGGAGGTAGTCGTAAGACTCCTCCCCCACCTAATTGCACACCTATAGTGACTAGAAGTCGTTCACGAGATAATATTCCCCCTCAAACAACAACTACTTCAACCAAAGATCCACAGATCACAGTTGAGACAACAACCCCTAATCCTACAGGTGGTGATCTCCAAGAGATCATTCGTCAATCTCTTATCAAAACACACAGTGCCTTAGCTAGTCTTAGGCAACCAAACCGCCCATGGGGTCAACCTTTAGACTTCTATGATATTAGAGAACAGTTAGGTGACATTGACCTCGCTGTGAATTCTCTAGATCCAAACTTAAATCCTATTGTAGGAAGATTTGGGATACCTCCTTCACCACCTCCTTCATATCCTTCCTCTTCTGGGGGAGATTCCTCTTCTGACGAGGGCAATCCACCTTCTCAACCTTCCACACCCAATTCCCCAATGGCAAATCAGAACAACCCTGCTAGACCCTGGTTGGACCAAGATGCTGTAGCTGTACCTAGAGCCCAACACCCTTTACCTAAGCATCTGGAGAAATGGCTTCCTAAGTTTGATCTCGATTCAAAACAGATAGCTGAAGACCATATCAAAAAATTTATGTTAGCCATAAGACTCTGTAATGTTGAACATGAAGATGTTGTCTGTAGGTTTTTCCCTTACACCTTTGAGGGTAATGCGTCCACTTGGTACTTTGCCCAACAGACCCATACCATAGTGTCTTGGGAAAACTTTGAGTCATGCTTTTTGGAAAAATTCGGAGATAGCAAACCTCCAGAAGTCTTAGTCATGGATCTTTCAAGCTTAAAAATGAACTCAAAAGAAAAAGTTAAAGATTTTAATCAAAGATTCCTAACACTTAAAAATCGAATCCCTGCAGATTCTATGCCTGTCGAGAGTCTTGTAATAGCTTACTATACTAAATATCTACATCAAAGTATAGCTATTTGGGTTAAAAGATCTAAAAAGGCCACGTTGTTAGAAGCCTTCGAAGAAGCTACTCAGATTGAAAAAGACATACTTAGTCTTAAGGAATCTTCTAGCAACGAAACTGAGATTGTTTCTTCTTCCAAAAAGAAGATTGAGATTCTCCCCAGACCTACACAAAACAAAACACAACCCGAAAACTCTGATTTGGAAAATTTAACCAAAGTTGTAAAAAAATTGTCTAATCAAGTTATATATTTAAAAAGGTCGACCGAGGAAGCCTCTTCGAGTAAAGGACCCTACAAACCTCCTTTCTGAAAGCCTTTTCCCTCCAACTGGCCTAATCCAAACCCCGAAGGATTGAACCTAGAAAGTTTGCAATGCGCTCTCCAGACAATTCTAGGAGCTCAAGATGACTTGATACCTCCTGAAATCCCTCAAGAGGAAGTCGAGCAGGAAACAACTCAAGAAGAAGAGTCTTCTCCAAACATCTTTGGACACTTCTCGGATAGCATCTTTCAAGCTAACTTTGAGACTGTTCACCCTTACAAAACTAGGAGTAAGAAAACAAACAAACCTCCTGCCGAGAACACTACAACTTCACCTCCAAAGCCATCTAAATCAGTAGAAACTAAACAAAGTAATGCTGGCCCTAAATTAGATTATGGTGTTGTTGAAGATCTTAAAAAATTACGGCCTAACATTTCTATGTATGAGTTGTTGAAATTTCCATTTTTGTTATAGAAGATGTTGCAAAATATTTTAGACAATGGCAAGAATGGTAATTCAAATGGTAATAAGGTTGTGCAAAGCAAAGCTCCGCAGAAGACTTCCACAAAAAATAATCCAGATCCTCAAGATAAAGGAAGCCTTCCTGTACCACCTGTAAATAATGTAAATAATGTAAATAACGCAAATAATGTGGATAAAGTAGCATTAGAAACCGCGAGTAAGAAACCACAAGCTACTATTCTTAGTACTCGCAAGAATGTACCTCCTTTTCTTTTAACTTTCGAAATCTTCAACAGAAATGTGCATAATTGTATGGTTGACTCAGGAGCATCATCAAATGTGATGCCTTGGTTTGTCTGCCAAAAGATCAACACTGAAGTAGAACCATCTTCTTTGAAAATCATACAGCTTGATAGAACAGATGTTAAAGTTATAGGCGAACTGAAAAATGTATTGATTAGATTATCATCTAACCCAAAGGTTCATCAGGTTATTGATATAATTGTGGTTGATATTCCAGAAGTGTATGGTCTGTTTTTGAGCAGGGACTGGTCGGAGAAGCTACATGGTTACTTCGCGACGGACTGGTCTCACTTATGGCTTCCAGAAAACGGTAAGCCCAATAAGATCAGGGTGAATCGTGAGCGTTACCTCAAGTTCACGGTAATAGAATTGAATGACCCCAATGAACCATACACACCTCCGGCTAATTCACCTGAAGTCTAAGGTATGGACACCTTCTTCGGAAATTTTATGGCTGAAGCTTCACCTATCAACAATCCACAACAGTAGTCTGAGATCATAACATGTACGCAACCAATAGCTTCTATGCAACAGTCCCACGAGCCCGATGGAAATCAAATTTGGTCTTTATATTTTGACGGTTCCAAGTCTAAAGAAGGAGTTGGTGCAGGCTGCATCATTATTGATCTGGCAGGTAACAAAACATTATTGGCTTGTAGGCTAGAATTTGAATGTACTAACAATATCGCAGAATATGAGGCTTTATTGCAAGGTCTCAGAAAAGCCTTGGACATACACATTCAAAATCTGGTTGTATTCGGTAACTCTGAGATAGTGGTCAGGCAGGTGAGAGATTCTATACATTGTCTTTCCCCGCATCTCAAATGTTACTAGTCTGAGGTATGGAGTTTAATGAACAAATTTTCTGCTTTTAATATAAATTCCATTCCTAGATCAAATAATGTTGAAGCAGATCTACTAGCTAATGTTGCCTCCAAACTTCTTCCTGCAGAAGGCTTATCCCCAAACACATTCTCCGTGGAGCTATTGTTTCGACCATCTGTTCCTGACAATATCACAAACTGGAGAGTATTTGATGATGATCAGCAGATCATTAACTTTCTGCACATGGAAGAAACCTTTCAAGGCGCTGTGATAGATGAACAAACGCACGACAACAATTTGCACGACTTTACGGTAATACCTAATCCAAAATCTCCTGAAGCTCTATCAGACATGGTAAAATTCATACCCAAATCTGTTGTTAGAATAGAAAAGTTTTATGATTTTGAAGATAAATTTAAAAAGATGGTCAATTGCAAAACCAACAGTTCCTCATTGTCTTATGAAAAAGTCAATTTAGGGACTAGTGAAAATCCTCAGTGTATCAATCTAGGCTTGGGATGTTCTAGACAAGAAAA
>ML826116.1:91255-110256 GCA_009831015.1 Picea engelmannii
TTGTTGAGATCAGTCTCCAAGTGGGAGATTGTTGGTTGTGGAGCCTGATTATCTTCCTGATTTAGAGGTCTTTTACTTTCAGTCGTGTTTATACCCCATGAAGTATTTACACCCCAGAAGTATGTACACTCTTCCACGCGGGGTATTGCAGAGGGGGGGTACCCCCTCTGCGGGTTCTGGGGGGGCTATCCCCCCAGCTGGGGGGTCTGGGGGAAAGCGGGTCCCCAGCAGGGGTTTGGGGGCAAAGCCCCCGAAGCAAAAATTGCCTTGTAAAAGTATATTGTAATTTCATTGTAAATCTGGACCATTCATTATAAGGTCACAAATCTAACGGTAGAGATTATGTTAGGGTTTTTTTTCCCTAGAAGGCAACCCTCTTTTATGAGGGAAATGTATTGTGGCTATGGATGATGGTGAATATTGTATTCTGAGAGAGGAGACTGTGAGAGAAAGAAGAGGAAGTTACAGCGGGTTTTGTTGTAGGTTGTATCCCTTCATTTGCTGGATAATAACAAAGGAAGGACCTGGCAATTTCTCTGGTGGACGTAGCCCACACTGGGTGAACCACATAAATCTATGTCTCTCTTGTATTGTGTGTCTTCTGTGTTTTGTTTTTGCATTTGTTTTATTTTATTGCTCTGTGGTCCTATTTTTCTAACATCAAATAATGCCTCCATTTCTTTAATGCCTGAATGATAGCATAGAACTCCTTATCATAAGTGGAGTACTTCACTTTCGCTTCATTCAGCTTCTCGCTGAAGTATTCTATCGACCTGTCTTCTTGACTCAAGACTGCCCCTATTGCAAATCCACTTGCATCGCATTTCACTTGAAACGTCTTTTGGAAATCTGGCAACACCAAAACTGGTTGTTCTGTGATCTTCCTCTTCAATAGATTAAAACTTTTCTCAGCCTCTTCTGTCCAGTGAAAATATTTGTGTCTTTTCTTCACTGTATCCATCATCGGTGCACTAATCCCACTAAAATTTCTGATGAATTTTCGATAGAAACTAGCCAATCCATGAAAACTTCTCACCACAAAGATATTCTTCGGTGATGGCCAATTCTTAATTACCTCCACCTTATCTAGATCCATCCTCAATTCATCTGCGGAAATAACAAATCCCAAGTAAATGAGATCTGTCTTCATGAATGAGGATTTCTTCACGTTTATCAATAGCTTCTCCTGTTGTAACCTCTACATCACTATAGCCAAATGCTTCAGATGCTCTGCCACTGTTTTACTGAAAACTAGTATGTCATCCAAATACACAATGAAAATTTTTCCGATGAACTCCCTCAGGACTTTGTTCATCAACCTCATAAAGGTACTCAGCATGTTTGTTAAGCCAAAATGCATAACAAGCCATTCATACAACCCTTCGTTGGTTTTGAAGGTTGTCTTCCACTCATCACCTTCTCTCATGCGGATTTGATGATAACTGCTTTTCAAATAAATCTTTGAAAAATACCTTGCTCCACTCAAGAAATCCATCAGATCATCCATCCTTGGCAATGGAAATCTGTACTTGATGGTTATCTTGTTAATCTCCCTCGAGTCAGTACACATCCTCCAGCCTCCATATTTCTTTGTACTGAGTACTGTCGGAACAACACATGGACTCAAGCTTTCCTTGACCAAACCTTTGTCCAACAACTCTTGGACTTGCCTTTGAGCCTCTTCATTCTCTTGCGCTGTCAATTTGTACATGACTTTGTTTGGAAAACTGGCTCCTGGTATGAGATCAATATGATTACTCACACTTCTAATCGGTGGCAACGAACGAGGTAGTTCGTCCACTACTATGTCAGGGAACTCTTATAGTAGTTCCTGAACTTCTTCTGGTAAATCATCCACCCTTGTGTTGGTCAAAACAATATTTGGTTTCCTGACCACAATGAATTGTGGTTCTTCCTTCTTTTTAACCTCTGTAAGAAGTTCCTTCCCACTCATGAGAAGTACAATGTTGCTTACTTCCGATTTCACCTCCATATCCTTAATTGGAAGCAACATGTGAGTCCTCCCATTCTTCTCTAGGGTGTATGTGTTCATTCTCCCATCATGAATCACATTCCTGTCATATTGCCATGGTCTACCCAACAATAGATGAAAAACATCCATGGGAATGAGATCACATAATATCTTATCATTATATCCTCCTATCTTATATTTAACTAAACATTGTTTAGTGACAGTTACCTGATGTCCTTTTTGTAGCCATGAAACTCTGTATGAGCTTGGATGATCAATCATCTCCAGCTCCAGTTTTTCTACCGTCTTTGTAGAAACAAGATTATCCATGCTACCACTATCCACAATGACCTTGCATACCCTGTCCTTGGTTTTGCAAGCAGTCCGGAAAAGTCTAGCTCTTTGGACTGAACTCTCCACCTCCTTTTCTGGTGTCAAAAGAACTTTTTGCATCATCAACGATCTTCCGCCTTCAGCATCTTCTGCCTCAACATCTCGCCTCTGTGCTTCGACAATGTGAGTCTCTCCTCCTTCTTTCCTTTTGTCTAGACACTTGTAAGACGTGTGCCCATTCTTTCCACATGTGAAGCATGTTATTACTCCACCTCTTCATCTTCCTCTACCTCTAGTACGAGGAAAAGTATTGTTGTCAGCATAATCTTCTCTCTGTTCAGTATGTTGCCCTCACTGTGAGCTTCCACCTCTCTCAGTTCGAGTGTAAGGTTTTTTCCAGTCCTCCTTGGGCTTCTGATATTTGTCCTGGGCAACTAATTTGCCTCTAGGCTGACTTCTGCCTTGGCCTCCTTGACCCTGCTTTTGGCTAAGCTTCTCTTCAGCTTTTAGAGCCATCTGATATGCATCTTCCACCGTTCCAATGGTTACCATGCTCATCTCATTCTGGATGTCGTATCTTAGGCCATTCATGTATCCGACAACTTTCTCATCATCACTTTCTCGATGACCTGCCCTGATGTTCAGCTTGTAGAATTATTCAGTGTATTCTTTCACTGTCATCAACTTATGTCTCACATTCTGCATCCTCCTGAATAGAGTAATTTGATAATCCTTGGGGATGAATTTAACCTTCATTTTCATGATCATTCTATCCCAGCTCTTGATCTTCTGCTTACCTTTGCAGCATCTGTCAGCTTGTAGTTCATCCCACCACAATGCTGCATGTCCCTTCAATCTTGTGATAGCATGCTTGACCTTCTTGTCTTCTTCGACATCTTCATAGTCAAAGTATGTGTCCAGAGCTCTAATCTAGTCTAGAAGCTCCTCTGCATCTAGATTTCCCTCATAAACTGGAATGTCCATCTTCTCTCTTGCACCCATTCTTGCAATAGATTTAATCAAGCATTCGTTTGTTGCATCTTCGGCTGCAACTTCTTCTTCATGTTCGGCCTCAATTTCACTTTCGGAATCACTAAGATCCCCAGCACTGACTGTATGCCTATGTGTTGTCTCCATGTCTTCAAGTCTAGCGCGTAAATCACACATTTATTTTTCCATCACTGGATCAGTCATCTGCCTACCTCTTCTTCTCGGCATTTCTCTCTCCTTTGACTAATCAGGTGTTGGTCTGTCCCTTCTCCTTGGAGGCATGGTGGATTTTCTTTCTCTGCTATAGAAAGAAAAGAACCTTTCTGTGCTCTGATACCAAAATTGATGATGATGATGACGCCCCCTCCACAACCCGCAGATCGGAAGGTCCACATCAACACAGGACCTTTCCTTTACCATTGGCCCGAAGAGCTTTGAAATGGCTCTTCTATTTCCCTTTCAGGAAATCTGCACCCACACTTAACTTTGAGAAATCCCCTTGATACTTCAGGGGATCGGATTTTTGCGCCTTCGCGAATCCAAAAATCGAGCGCTTGTCTCTCAAATCCCTGAAACCCGAGAACAGTTAACACTGACCTTTCTTCTTTCTCTTTGCTTCGGATTTCTCTTTATCATGATTTCGACGGTCGCAGTGTCAAGCAAATTATTCCCATGATTCCCAAAACCCAATTTTCTGAAATACCGATGTGTCCATGAGGTTGACCTTTCAACGCCCCCTTAATCCATTGGGACTTCAGACTTCATGATATCGTGAATCCTAATGCAAATTTTTTGGGACTTCAACCCCACGAAACCTTGAAATGGTCAACTAAATTGACTTCTTGTCAAGATTGCACCACCTATACACTCGCTGACTCCTCTGTGGCCCACAAAAATCTGTTTAGCTTCCGGGACTTCGCATTTCTTGATTTCGCGATTCTCATTGCAAATTTTACGGGACTTCAACCTACAAAACCCTAATATAGAAATCCACTTGTAAATCGAACGACCCTTATGGCTTGGATCTACGGTCCTACTCCTCCTGATCTTAGTACCTTTCGCAACACTCATTGTAACTTCCCTTCTCCTCCGCGAGATCGAACGGTTCACGAGCCTTCGCAATTTCTCCTCAGAGAATTCTGACTGTCTGTTCTTCCTTTGAGAATTTGTCCTCCTGCGGTCCATTGTTACTACACTTTCCTTCAACCTTTAAAATATTTGGCCTCGTGCCTTCCTTCAACTCCTTCGAGGGTTCAAATTCTTCTGATCTTTCCACGACTCTACATCTTTTGGACAAACCCTTGCACGCACTCCTTGCGGCAGACTTTCGAACACTTCCAAGTGTTGAAATCCTTCAACTCTACGCACACCTACAGTAGTAGTCTCTCAATACTCCACTCAGGTCCACAACCCCGAGACTTCACTCAGCCCGCGCACTCCTTGCATGGCTCTTGTTCCCAACTGCACTTCTATGGAAATGAGAACAAAAGATTTCTCTCCTGAGCTTTTAGAGACAACCCTCTAAACACTTTGTCGACGCACTCCTTGCGGACAATTCAACTGCACTCCTTGTAGGAACTCTTACTCAGATAGAGAAATAATTGAAACTCATTCCTTTTCCCTTTCCCCTCAGATTTCAAACATTCAACAAGAAATATTTCATACATATCATAAAAGAAAATGTACAGAAGAAAGAGTGAAATAACCATGAGCATAACATTTAGAATACATACACAGAGAACAAACACGATGCCATGAATTTGAATCAAAGCTTTCTCTATTAATCCAAATTTCTATACATGAGTGTTTTCACACAGCTCTCTTCTTCTCTTCTATTCTCTCTCTCTCTGATAATGTTACAACATACAATGAGGGTGTCTATATCTTGTTTCCTTCTTGTGCTCTAAAACTGTCTAATCTAACATTCAATTCTATCTACCTGCATTAACTACTATAAATTCCTCCTACCTACTAAGGACGAGAGAAAATCGCTCAAGGTCTGTTTACATTATACAAGTGCGCCTCCACTTGATGTTTCATTAATGGTTCAAGATATTTCAAAATTTGTGTTGGGCGCTTTTCCAGTTGTTCGTTGTCTCCGCGCTGGCTCACTTGATATGCTCCTGCATCATACTCCCTCGCTTGAAAATTTTCATGGGCTCCTATCCATGAGCTCACGCACTGTCTGTCCATGCCTCTGGATTTCTTCTTCATTCTCCCAGCTGGCATCTTCAATTGGATGTCCCTTCCACTTGACCAAATATTCAAAGTATTGCTTTCGCCTGGTCCTCTTGCTCACTCTTTTGTCCAGTATGCGCTCCATCTATGGCTTTTCTGCAACTGGCATCTTCTTTGTCCACTGGATCACCGGCTGTTCATTTTCTGTCCCTACTTCCTCAAGCTTATATGGGTATAAATCTGAGATATTTCATATCGGAGAAATTTCGATCCCATCGGGTAATTCAATCTCGTAAGCATTTGCCCCAAATTTATTTAAGACCTTACATGATCCGATTTTCTTCATTTTCAGTTTATTATATGTTCCTCTCAGGAAACTTTCCTTTCTCAAATGTACCAGAACCAAATCACCAACCTCAAACTGAAGTTGTCTTCTATGCTGATCTGCTCTGCGCTTATATTCCTGGTTCGAACTTTGCAAATTCTCCTTCACCTGGCTGTGAAGTTCCCTCATCGCCTCTATGAAATCTTTTGCACTAGAGCTCCTAATTGCAGTCTGTTCTGAATCTCTCAGCTCAAAATTTCCCCTCGACTGCATGCCATAGACAATCTGAAATGGACTCTGCCCTGTGCTTCTGTTAACTAAATCGTTATAAGCAAATTTTGCCTATGGTAATATGTTGTCCCACTAGCTGTGATGTTCTGTCACTAGGCTTCTCAGCAAGTCTCCTAGAGTTCTGTTCACCACTTCTATCTGTCCATCCGTCTGAGGATGATACGCCGAACTAAAAAACAAGTTAGTTCCCAGCTTCTTCCATAAGGTCCTCCAAAAGTGTCCTATGAACTTGGTATCTCGATCCGAAACTATGCTCCTTGGTAAGCTGTGAAGTGGAATGACTTCTTTGAAAAACAGATTCGCAATGTGAGTTGCGTCGCTGGTTTTTTGACATGGAATGAAGTGTGCCATATTGGAAAATCTATCCACCACCACAAAGATTGAGTCAAATCCTCTTTGTGTTCTTGGCAACCCCAATATGAAATCCATGTTGATTGCATCCCACGACCTCTTAGGTATGGGAAATGGTTGATAAAACCCTGCATTATGCTTCCTTCCCTTCGAATGCTGACAAATTCTGCATCTTTCCATGACTCTCTTGACGTCTGCTCACATTCCCAGCCAAAAATATGACTCATTCAACTTTGTGAACGTCTTTTCGTGACCAAAATGTCCTTCTAATCCTCCACTGTGTTTCTCCTTCAGCAAATTCTCCCTCATAGATCATTTTGGAATACACAGTTGATTACCTTTAAACAGTAATCCTTCCTGGATCATGTATTCTACCCATTGGCTTCTATCTCTGAGAATTGGATTCTTAGCTTCTTCATACGCCTCCTTGAAATCTGGGTCATCTCTATACATGTCCCTGAGGTCATCAAAACCCAATGTTTTGACTCTAAACTACTGCAACAGAAAACACTTTCTACTCAAAGCATCAGCAACTTTGTTAGCAGTACCAGAAGTATGTTTAATCACAAAAGTGAAATTCTGCATATACTCAACCCATTTGACATGCCTCTGATTCAACTTCTCCTGTTGAGTCACAAACTACAATGCATGATTGTCACGATCCAAGATAGCATAGAAATCCTTATCGTAAGTGGAGTACTTCACTTTCACTTCGTTCAGCTTCTCGTTGAAGTATGCTATTGGCCTGTCTTCTTGACTCAAGACTCCCCCTATTGCAAATCCACTTGCATCGCATTTCACTTGAAACGTCTTTTGGAAATCCGTCAACACCAAAACTGGTTGTTCCGTGATCTTCCTCTTCAACAGATTAAAACTTCTCTCAACCTCTTCTATCCAGTGAAAAGGTTTGTGTCTTTTCTTCACCGTATCCATCATCGGTGCACTAATCCCACTGAAATCTCTGATGAATTTTCGGTAGAAACTAGCCAATTCGTGAAAACTTCTCACCACAAAGATATTCTTCAGTGATGGCCAATTCTTAATTACCTCCACCTTATCTAGATCCATCCTCAATTCATCCGTAGAAATACCAAATCCCAAGTAAATGAGCTATGTCTTCATGAATGAGGATTTCTTCATGTTTATCAATAGCTTCTCTTGCTGTAACCTCTGCATCACTGTAGCCAAATGCTTTAGATGCTCTGCCACTGTTTTACTGAAAACTAGTATGTCATCCAAATACACAATGACAAATTTTCCAATGAACTCCCTCAGGACTTCGTTCATCAACTTCATAAAGGTACTCGACGTGTTTGTTAAGACAAATGGCATAACAATCCATTCATACAACCCTTCGTTGGTTTTGAAGGTTGTCTTCCACTCATCACCTTCTCTCATGCGGATTTGATGATAACCGCGTTTCAAATCAATCTTTGAAAAATACCTTGCTCCACTCAAGAAATCCATCAGATCATCCATCCTTAGCAATGGAAATCTGTACCTGATGGTTATATTGTTAATCGCCCTCGAGTCAGTACACATCCTCCAGCCTCCATCTTTCTTCAGACTGAGTACTGTCGGAACAACACACAGACTCAAGCTTTCCCTGACCAAACCTTTGTCCAACAACTCTTGGACTTGCCTTTTAACCTCTTCATTCTCTTGCAGCGTCAATATGTACGCGACTTTTTTTGGAAAAATGGCTCCTGGTATGAGATCAATATGATGACTCACACTTTTGATCGGTGGCAATGAACGAGGTAGTTCATCCACTACTATGTCAATGAACTCTTCTAGTAGTTCCCGAACTTCTTCTGGTAAATCATCCACCCTTGTGTTGGTCAAAAAAATCTTCGGTTTCCTGACCACAATGAATTGTGGTTCTTCCTTCTTCTTAACCTCTGTAAGAAGTTCCTTCCCACTCATGAGAAGTACAGTGTTGCTTACTTCCAGTTTCACCTCCTTATCCTTAATTTGAAGCAACATGTGAGTCCTCCCATTCTTCTCTACGATGTATGTGTTCATTCTCCCATCATGAATCACATTCCTGTCATATTGCCATGGTCTACCCAGCAATAGATGACAAACATCCATGGGAATGACATCACATAATATCTTATCATTATATCCTCCTATCTTAAATTCAACTAAACATTGTTTAGTGACAGTTACCTGATGTCCTTTTTGTAGCCATGAAACTCTGTATGGGCTTGGATGATCAATCGTCTCTAGCTCCAGTTTTTCTACCATCTCTGTTGAAACAAGATTATATGTGCTACCAATATCCACAATGACCTTGCATACCCTGTCCTTGGTTTTTCAAGTAGTCCAAAAAAGTCTTGTTCTTTGGACTGAACTCTCCACCTCCTTTTCTGGTGTCAAAAGAAATTTTTGCATCATCAACGATCTTTCGCCTTCAACATCTTCCACCTCAACATCTGACCTATGTGCTTCGGCAATGTGAGTCTCTCCGCCTTCTTTCTTTTTGTCTGGACACTCGTAAGACTTGTGCCCATTCTTTCCATATGTGAAGCATGTTATCACTCTACCTCTTCCTCTTCCTCTACCTCTAGTACAAGGAAAAGTATTGTTGTCATCATAATCTCCTCTTTGTTCATTATGTTTCCCTCGCTATGAGATTCCACCTCTCTCAGTTCGAGTCTGAGGTTTTTTCCAGACCTCCTTGGGCTTCTGATATTTGTCCTAGGCAACTGATTTGCCTCTAGGCTGACTTTTGCCTTGGCCTCCTTGACCCTACTTTCGGCTAAGCTTCTCTTCAGCTTTTAGAGCCATCTGATATGCATCTTCCACCGTTCCAATGGTTACCATGCTCATCTCATTCTGGATGTCGTATCTTAGGCCATTCATGTATCTGGCAACTTTCTCATCATCATTTTTTCGATGACCTGCCCTGATGTTCAGCTTGTAGAATTATTCAGTGTATTCTTTCACTGTCATCAGCTTCTGTCTCAGGTTCTACATCCTCCTGAACAGAGTAATTTGATAATCCCTGGGGATGAATTTAACCTTCATTTTCACGATCATTCTATCCCAGCTCTTGATCTTCTGCTTACCTTTGCAACATCTGTTATCTTGTAGTTCATCCCACCACAATGTTGCATGTCCCTTCAATCTTGTCACAACATGCTTGACCTTCTTGTCTTCTTCTACATCTACATAGTCAAAGTATGTGTCCAGTGCTCTAATCCAGTCTAGAAGCTCCTCTGCATCCAGATTTCCCTCATAAACTGGAATGTCCATCTTCACTCTTGCACCCATTCTTGCAATAGCTTTAATCAAACGTTCGTTTGCTGCATCTTCGGCTGCAACTTCTTCTTCATGTTCAGCCTCAATTTCACTTTCGAAATCACTAAGATCCCCAACACTGACTGTACGCCTTTGTACTATCTCCATGTCTTCAAGTCTAGCGCGTAAATCACGCATTTATTTTTCCATCGCTGGATCAGTCATCTACCTACCTCTTCTTATCGACATTTCCCTTTCCTCTGACTGTTCGGGTGTTGGTCTGTCCCTTCTCCTTGGCGGCATGGTGAATTTCTTTTTCTCTGCTACAGAAAGAAAAGAACCTTTCTGTGCTCTAATACCAAAATTGATGATGACGATGATGCCCCCTCCACAACCCGCAGGTTGAAAGGTCCACATCAACACGGGACCTTTCCTTTACCACTGGCCCGAAGAGCTTTGAAATGGCTCTTCTATTTCCCTTTCGAGAAATCTGCACCCACACTTAACTTTGAGAAATCCCCTTGATACTTCAGGGGATCAGACTTTCGTGCCTTCGTGAATCCGGTGGTCGAGTGCTTGTTTCTCAAATCCCCAAAACCCAAGAACAGTTAACGCTGACCTTTCTTCTTTCTCTTTGCTTTGGATTTCTCTTTATCACGATTTCAGTGGTCACGGTGTCAAGTAACTTGTTCCCGCGATTCTCGAAACCCGATTTTACGAAATATCGATGCGTCCATGAGGTTGACCTTTCAACACCCCCTTAATCCATTAGGACTTCGGGCTTCATGATATCACGAATCCTAATGCAAAGTTTTCGGGACTTCAACCCCACGAAATCCTGAAATGGTCAACTGAATTGACTTCTTGTCGAGAGTGCGCCACCTGTCCACTCGCTGACTCCTCTGTGGCCTACACAAATCCTTTTAGCTTTCGAGACTTCACATTTTGTGATTTCGTGATTCCCGTTGCGAAGTTTACAGGACTTCAACCTACAAAACCCCGATATAGAAATCCACATGTAAATCCAATGGCCCTTGTGGCTTGGATCTATTGTCCTACTCCTCCTAAGCTTAGAACCTTTCACAACACTCGTTGTAACTTCCCCGCTCCTCCACGAGATTGAACGGTTCACGGGAATTCGTGGTTTCTTCTGAGAGAATTCTGAACGTGCTTTCTTCCTCTGAGAATCTGTCCTCTTGTGGTCCCTCGTTACTACACTTTCCTTCAACCTTTAAGATATTTGGCCCCGTGCCTTCCTTCAACTCCTTCGAGGGTTCAAATCATTCTGAGCTTTCCATGGCTCTACATCTTTTGGACAAACCCCTACACGCACTCCTTGCGACAGAATTTTGAACACTTCCAAGTGTTGAAATCCTTCGGCTCTACGCACACCTGCAACAATAGTCTCTCAATACTCCACTCAGGTCCACAACCCTCAACCTGCGCACTCCTTGCACGGCTCCTGTGCCCAACTACACTTCTGTGGAAATGAGAATAAAAGCTTTCTCTCCTGAGCTTTCAAAGACAACCCTCTGAACACTTTGTCGATGCACTCCTTGTGGACAATTCAACTGCACTCCTTGTAGGAACTCTTACTCAGATAGAGAAACAATTGAAACTCATTCCTTTTCCCTTTCCCCTCAGATTTCAAACATTCAACAAGAAATCATTCATACATAGAATAAAATCAAATGTACAAAAGAAAGAGTGAAATAACCATGATCATAACATTTAGCATACATACACAGAGAACAAACACGACGCCATGAATTTGAATCAAAGATTTATCTATTAATCCAAATTTCTATACATGGGTGTTTTCACACAGCTCTCTGCTTCTCTTCTATGCTCTCTCTCTCTGATAATGTTACAACATACAATGAGGGTGTCTATATCCCATTTCCCTCTTGCACTCTAAAACTATCTAATCTAACATTCAATTCTATCTACCTGCATTAACTACTATAAATTCCTCCTACCTACTAAGGACGATAGCAAATCGCTCAAGGTCCGTTTACATTATACAAGTGCGCCTCCACTTGATGTTTCATTAATGGTTCAAGATATTTTAAAATTTGTCCTGGGCGCTTTTCCAGCTGTCCATTGTCTCCACGCTGGCTCGCTTGATATGCTCCTGTATCATCAACCTATGATCCTCTCATAATAGTATATGCATACAAAAATCAGGTACATCATTAAACATCCAATTCTGTTGAGGAATCTTCAGCAAATGCTTGAAACAGAGTGAGTAAATAGGCCATGGATCTCGGGCATCTTTAATCACTGGAAGAAAATTCTGGTAGGACATTGAGCAAGAGGGATCCCAAGGGAGAAAAACCCATGTGATCAAATTTCATAATGGTGCCCTGAGATATGCGGATCGCTAACTCCTCTATGCTCTGAGTGTCGGATGGAGTATTGGAGTATTGGAAGGCTTGATCGAGGACCATGAACTTCTCTCAATCCATCCACAATTTTAGGAAATGTCCCACTCAGGACCTAAATGGGCATATTGGGCACAAAACCCATGTGTCATATTTTTATGATTCAACTTCCTCTTCCCATAAATTAAGCTCTAAGTTCGCTGCCTGGAACAGTGCCGAATGAAGGTCTGGATGGAAGGTCGGATCACATTTTTGACATGTTGCAAGCCAACAATAAATGTTAGATTAATGTAACCATTTGAATGAAGATGAGTTAATCATAAAACCATTGCAAAATGATGATTACACATACCTTGTGTGATTCCATGCAAATTGATGTATAAAGCTTGATTAAATCCCTTTAAAATGGCTAAATGAGAGCATAGCATATGTAATATCGCATGCAAAAATGATTTGGCCATCAAAGAAAATAGTCAAAACATGAACCCAACATTACCCCATGCCTAAGGATTTGTATGTCCCTCTACAAACAAAAATGAATCACCTGACATAACTAGACTCGTGAAGGAGGGGGTGGATTGGCTTTAGAAGCTTCTCTCTCTTGTCTTGGGGATTTTGTATTGGGCCTTTTACGATTTCACAGGTGTATCAATTCAAATGATTATTTATTCATGAAATCATGGTCATTTATAGTGTATACATACCACATATGATCCTCCATATGGCACTTTATCTGGTCATCTAGATGGCACTCCATGTGGTCTTCCAAATGGCACTCCATATGGCACTTCATATGGTACTCATGTGCAAGTGGAAATTATCCCCATTATAATGGATGCTCACCCATAGCACTCATCTTGGGAAATTTTCAATAGTCATG
Organism: Picea engelmannii; assembly: GCA_009831015.1. Taxonomy (NCBI): domain Eukaryota; kingdom Viridiplantae; phylum Streptophyta; class Pinopsida; order Pinales; family Pinaceae; genus Picea; species Picea engelmannii. The sequence continues at coordinate 104,206 of ML826116.1, forward strand.
GTGAATAGTAGCATGGAAAGGATAAGTGTGAATAGGATGATCCACTATTAATTTCCTTAACATCATTCTTGTAACACTATATAACAACTCGTTCCTTTGTTCAATAAATTGTTTCTATGTTCATAGGCGTGTAACACAGATCTATAGTGAGTTTAACAATGTGTTATTGATCTTTAATTGTCATAAAGAACCAGTTAAGAATTCTTCCATTATAGAAACATAAAAATAAATAAATAAATGCACAGTATGGTTATAACACACAGTGATGTCAGCAGTATAGAATTTAGCATTTTAATAAAAACAATTGTTGATATAATAGCCCAGAATATCATAAAAACAATATGATAGCATTTTTAACAGAGATTCTACTTCTCTTCTCATGGATTATAATATATATGGGAAGTTCTTATCATTTGTCATGTCAGGAAGCCCCTCCCCCACTGCTAAGTATTGTGACACCTCACAATCAAAGATATAGGGAACTAGTCAATTCTCCCAATAGCCTAAGATTTACAGTTTTCCAAGTGTAGAGATAAATTTCACACATTAGTCCGACGAGACGGTTAAAATATGGCCCCACTATTATTGGACTAATTGGTAGGTGCAGACACTAACAGATCTCCCTAGATCCACCTAGATCTAGAACAAAACAGGACATGACATGAATCTTTCCCTAAGTTACGACCATTGAATTAGCTAGTAAGGAGGAACAAGTGACATACCTTTGTATTGCTTCCTTAAGTCTCTGTTTCTCTTGCTTCACTCCAATGCTCTTGTGAGGTCAATACCAAGACAACGCAAACCAACCCAAGTGAATATAGCAAAATGTATTCAATCGTCAACTTATGCATATGATCAAGGAATTACACAATAAAGTAAGAATGACTTTATGGGAAAAGGACATGTCGTTGTATCATATTAATTGAAAGTAGAAGATACAACCTTATCGTATTGATGTCACAAGCTTCCTTTCAGTGACTCTTGGTTCCAACACACACACTTGCTTTGTACTTGTAGGAAGAAGATCCAATTCCTCTTGATAGACCAACTAGAGTCTCCAAGCTTCTGTTCAAGTAGGGTTCTTCACACAATTCCTTCACCAATTCTTCAATTAATCTTGCTTAACCTTTTCCATGAGAATCCTTTCAATATATAGGAGAGGGTGAGATGGTTACATGGATGAGAATGATCCCATCAAATCAGAGAAGCTAGTAAAATGACAACCATATGAATGTCAACTCATTCTCTAGAAGATTCCCTTCTAGAACCCTCGAAACCTCTTCTCTTTCCAAAGATTAAAAACAAGTTCTCACCCTATGTATGGAGAAAACTATGAGAAGTTCATGCCCTAGATGAAGGTGTCCTGTGAGAATGGGTCATTCTCGCACCCTATGCCATATGCAGCCTGTGAACTCACTTTGAAAATATGTTTTCTGGAAGGAGATAAATGCCACTTTTCTCAGGAGAAAGTTCTTGTTGGGAGCCTGAGTAAACAATTGTTAATACATCACCAAGATGACCAAAATCATGTGTAACAGAATGCCCCCCAAAGTATGAGGTCGGAATCAGTGACAACCGAAATACTTTGTAAACTGCATGTGTTTGTCGGAAACTAGAAGCGCACCCAATCGAAAACCTGCAAACAACCAAGCATCTGCAGAATATCATACTAGTTTCGAGGTAGGCATTACCATACTCATATCACAGACAGATGACATCATAAACATAGGTCATGGCCACCAATCATACACCCTGAATCCATGCCATCAAAATATCGCATAGCCACCAAGAATACACTATGGGTCTATGTAAGAAGATTCAAATTAAGACGACATAGCCATGAGACATACAAAGTGGATCTATGTGTCAGCAAATTATACATATTCCATCATAGCCTAGATCAAAGAGATGAGACCCAAGGTCTTCAATCCCGTCACCTGAAAGTATGAATCTAACCATGTGATTACATGTGCTGAAGTCGAACATGGTAGAAACCACTTGATTACTGGTCATTGATGAAACCATTAACAAGTGTGAGGGAAATCACCATTAATGTCAATGACTCCCAAGGTACACAAGTACAATCCACCGAATGTGAATAAATGAGTTGAGGTCGAACATTCGACAGAATCTCCCGATCAGGGGTCAATGATGAAAACCCACTGTTGAAAGCGAGGAAACCTGCCATTGTGGCATGCAAGTTCCAAGGTACCAAATAATGTCTAAGTCTTGTTTCTGGATAATGAGCTGGAGTCGACGGAACAAAACTCATCACAGGAGGGCCTTGATGTATCCCCCATCAATGACACGAAATGAGTAACATATTTTGAAGGTGAAATAGAGTATGATGTGAGTTGAACTGGACACAGAGAAGGCCGACACGGAAAGAATGGACAACTACAGATGGCCAACTCAATAGAGGTTTCGGATGAACTTCTCTTGAACATATGAATGACATGACCAATGATTTGGCAACACTGACTTAGAGAGGACTCGGGATATGACCTTGTAGCAATTCGAATGAAAGAAAAATGGATTTCCCAAACCAGCTTCAGATAATGAATAGGGGGGTGTCATGTTCAAGAGAGACACTTACTGCCAATAATATGAATACGAAAACACATCCCTTTCCCAAATTTTTCCCCCACCGTTTCTGGAGAGTACCTCTTTATTTTTACGCAAGCTTGAGGAGGATAACATATGCTTGTTGATGTAAGCTCATCCTTTGGACAAGTCCCTCGGAGTATATTTAACAAACCCTAGGAAGGAGTGGTTCGGTCCCATTACGGGTCTTTCGAAGTTTGTTTAACGAGTCCAAAGATAGAAAACTCGAAGGTTTTTCTTTATTATAGAGTCTGGAAAAACACTCAAAAGAGGATTCTCTCAGTTCCTTTTTCATAAAATAGTCTAATGAGACCAAAAAAGAGATAAATTATCACCCAACAGAAGATCTCTTCCAATACTTTAACGAGCGTGAAAATAGCAAGATCGCTCGGCAATCTTTTCATGTTTAGAGAGTCTAAAAAGAGCTTAAAGAGGACTCCAGGGGGTTCATTTTTCGTATAACCTTGATGAGACCGAAAAAGTGATAAAAGTTTGCTCAATTACGTTCTCATGTATTTTTGAGCGTGAGAACGAACAAAGACCAAGCTCGAGGTTTTGTCTAAAAACCATAAAAAGCAATTCAAACATGCGATGAAAAAGAGAAAATATTTGTATCCCTGCATATGGATGTCAAAGTCATCAAGTCTGCAAAAAGACACACTCAGGGGTATTATGCATTAGGTTTGATAAAATAAAATAATTATAAAAACCAACAAAAATGGTGAAAAGTAAATATAAGTGAGTAAAAGTTCTTTTACCATAGTCATTGTAACTTTGCCAAGATTTTAGCTCAAAACCCCTCTTTTTCCCTTGAATTTCGGAGCTTGATTGCAGAACATATGAACAACCATTCGGCGAACCGTCTCCGTCAGTGAGGTAAGCAGCTTGTCTTCTATCTTTTCATGGTTCAATTTTTTGTTTTAATTGGTAAATTTCAACTTTTTGAGCTTGTTTTAGGGCTAAAATTCGCGCTCAAGCATTCTCACGGGATAGCCACATGGGGCCTGTGAGAATGCATGATTCTTGCAGGTGGCCCCAAAGGCACCTGCAAGAAGCTCGCACTGTGCTAAAGGAGCACCTGCCAGAACCGCAAAATGAAAATTTTCTTTGATGTTTCCTCAATGAAAAATGTACCAAGGCTTGAAAAGAGTTGTTGACCTTCTTCTTATGGTTCTTGTGCAGGCATTTGGCTATCACCATGGTTCTGGAATGGTGTGAAAGAGAGCATGAAGAAGATGATGTTATTTCCAGGAATAACCCAGGCACCATTGTCTCTTTGCGAGACTGTGGTCTCCTGAAATTCTTTCGGATCCTAGGTATGAGGGCCCAAGTCAGGCTATTGGAGTACCTTGTTCATATGTGGGACATGGACCAACAAGTATTCCATCTGGGGGTCCACACATTGTCCTTGGATATCGAGGACATTTATTTCCTGACTGGACTGTCATGGCATGGGTACCACGCTAGCTTAACCGGTAGCCAAGGTGGTGGGCTACCTATGAGTGAGTATTTCCGTCAGTACTGTGTTCCAGAGGCGGAAAGAAACAAAGGAAAGGTGGTCATTTGGGGGGTCTAGGATTTGACCCTTCGCACTATCTTGTTCACCATTGCTCATATTTTTGGGAGTGCTGCTCCACACATGGATCTCCATAGGTATTTTTAGTACGCCATAGAGTGTACTGAGCCTCAGGTCTTTAACTGGTCAGATGCAGTCCTTCATAGCGTGAAGAGGCAATTGACTAAATGCAGGAGAAGAGACCTGAAGCAATTCGGGTATAGATCATTGTTGGTATCCTTCTTTCTTGAGAGGGTTCCCTTGCCGAGGTTGTAGGTTGAATGGGGTTTACTGACTCTAGAGGATCCAAGAATGTTGAGGTGGTGTAACCTCATGGCCCAACATGTAGCTGGGTCAATCATCAATTACAATGATTCCTTCTTTGACTGGTTACGGCCACAGATGTTGATGGTCGATGATTATGCCTATGTCAGGTTGGACTTCTGAGGGGATACGGACTTGGCCCTACCCGAGGATGCTCATTGGGGAGATCTAAGTAAGAAGTACACATTTTTTCACTTTTTAAATGTTTTTGTGAGTTTTATCATATGAAAATGTTTTTATGTTTGTCCAAGGTCTAATTAAAAAAATTATTTTTTGATGACACATACGTGGGGCCTTATCGACCTCCGGGTACTTCTCCTATTCAGAGATGAGGAGAGGTGGCTCCAGTGGGACACAGAAGATTATAAGGCAATGGAACAAAACTTAGAGGGTTTGACTGCAGACATTCCAGACATGCCTCTCGGAGAGGTCCCGTGGCGTTATCAGCGTCATACGGTGGGTGTGTCAGAGTCTATTGGCCGACTGCTTCGTAGGATTGCCCAGGCAGTCATGTGTTATCGTGAGCGTCATCCATGAATTTACTTTGTAGAAGCTATGAGCTTCAGATTTTGAAATTTTGATTCTTGGACATAACTTTTTTATAAAAAACTTTTGATCGTTATATATACATATATACGGATTCTACCGGCTTATCTTGTGTTGTGTGATACTTGTGATGTGATTGATTTATAAATGACCCAAATGTATATCTAATACATAGTTATCTAATGCGTTAGTTAATGTATTTAGACATCTAGAAATATGTTGATACTCAATATAATCAAAATAACGTTCCAAGAGGTGAATTCACAAATATACTCGTAATAAAGTAGGACTTTGAATAGCATAGACATTACTTAACTGTAGTACTACTAGCTACGAATCGAGTCACACAACCAAGTGACAGATACCGAGTGAGATAGCATCAATCAATAATTCGATAACGAAGCTATACTCTGCAATATTGTTGGTTGCACGGCCGAGGCACACACCTCATAGAGTGATAAGTTTGTTTGTAGGGGCGTAAATTTCCCATGCAGTAGAAGCAAGGTTCTGAGTACTACGGCTAGCACCATCAGCGAAGCCAATGTGGGGTAGCGAAGACTCCAACATCTGGAAACCAAACACAATGTAACATAAGGGCAGAGAGAAGATAACGAAAAAAAACATACTACAGTAACACACAAGAAGTATGATACAATAAAATACAAGTACTCGTGCATAGGTGATCTTATGCATAGTACTTCTTTAATTACAACCCATTTCTGGGTTCACTCAAAGGGATACCATCATAATCTACTAACTCGTAAGCCCCTTTCTCCAAAATGTGTCTAACGATATAAGGACCTCGCCACATGGCCTCGAATTTTCCAGCCCCTAGCATATCTCGATGATCTGGATTTATGTAGGAACACAATGAAATACAGAAATACACATAAACGTAGAGATGCAGTGGAAATAAGACTTCATTTCATTAATAACAAATGACTGAAATATGCTTACAGACAGAATGGAAATAAACTAGCTAGGGCACTGGTAGCTTATCTCTGAGAAGAGATGTGGCTGCT
>ML826116.1:177546-202088 GCA_009831015.1 Picea engelmannii
ATCACTTTGTGAGAGACATGATTGAAGAAAATAAAGTATCACTGATGAAGGTGGACACTTTGAAGAATGTTGCAGACTCATTAACAAAATCTATGAGCACTGAGAAGTTCTCTTGGTGTAGAGGATCCATGGGCATTGTTGCCCTGGTTTTTTGACTATGTAACCCTGTAACCCCCTGTGTGCAAAGAAAACAACAAGTGGGAGAATGTTGGGTATGTGTTATATTCTTTGCACGAGAAATTTTTTTCTTCCTCGGGAAATGTGACACCTACCTTGGGAAACGTGTCATGTATTTAGGTGGTTTTTTTGGCACATGGTTTTTGTTGATGATTTTCTATTTCCGGTTAAGGAATTAGGGTTTTGGACTAATCCAGGTCATTGGGTTAGGGTTTTGGATGCTGCTGGCTCCTATATGTATATTGTATTGTAAAAAATGTAACACAATGTATGAATATAATATATGTTGGTTTTCCCAGTTTGGGTTTCCAGGGGAAAAATCTTTGTGTAATGTTTGCATTTGTCATTGTATATTTTCTATTCGTTTCTAAATATCTCTTTACAGTAGACATTGTACAAGGTTAGAATTTATACCCTGATGGGGGAACGCAATGCAATGGATACCTTTGCTTCCTAAGGGAGGATTATTGATACAGGTGGATATTGGTGGCCACCCACCTATTCCAACTAGCTCCTCTTGTATGTTTTTATTTCAGCACATTCTTTTGTACTTCTTTGTAATTGTGGGCTCTACACTTCTGGGGTTGTCTGAAGCCCTACACATCTTCTAGGTGGAAACTAGTGGCCTCTAACCTAATCCAACTGGATTATTTTGTATGTTTTCATGTCAGCGCATCTTGTTGTACTTCCAAGGCTGTTTTGGAGCCCTAAACAATTTTGTTTTGACTCGTCGCAGTCAAATTGTAGACATAGTCAAAGTTTGATGGTGTAATGTGTATTTCTCTGAAAGACCTTTCCAGCAGCTATCACACACCTAAAACAGAGGTCGTATGAAAAATTTATGACCCTGGGAATTTGAGGCACCAACTTACTCATAGGGGCCCACATGACTTTTGGTGTTTCACCTCCTAGGCTTAAGTTTTTAGATGTCTAAGGTTTTGGAATTCATGAGTAATATCAAAAAGGCCTCTGGAACCTCATTGTAATCATTATGCTCGGACAGATGCGTGTAGCAGCCACATATCTTCTCGGAGATAGCTACCACCATTTGAGCAAGTGTTTCAATTCTGCAGTTTTATATTTTCATCCTATTTCATTTATTCAATAGAAGATTTTGTTCATTGGATATCAGTGTTGTTCTCCATATCTCTGTGTTTATTGTATTCAGTCTGTTAATCAGTTCGTTTTGCTCCTAAATCTGGATCATTCAAATCCTCCTTCAGGTCCTCTATTGTTGGATTTGTCTTTTGATATTGGTTTTCTTCCAGTTGTAAGGCTTCCTGCAGAGCCTCTACCTAAGTTTGGAACTTTTGTTCTCTTAACGGCTATTTCAAGTGTGGTAATAGTGAGTTCACAAATAAGTGTTTATGTTGCATGTTAGTAATTTCATACTTCAACTTACCTTTCAAATGTTTTAACCTCTGATCAATCTCCCAAACAGACTCTCATGGGTTTTCTTGATTTCAATCATTTCATTCATATACTAGTCCTTTGAGTTGGGCTTCTGAAATTCGTTTATTAGTAGTTTTTTCACATCTGCAATAGTCCTTGTTACTCCTAAAGGATTATTTATATCTAGGCTCATGTACCAGTCCAGTGCGCAGTCTCTTAGTGTGATAGCTAACAGCACAAGTTTTGTATCCTCATTTGTGATCTTCTTTGCTTCCTAGATATTCTCACAAATTGTTAGGGACCTAACCCCTCACATAGGTAGAATAATATATTCTGATGTAATAAAGGTCAATATTAATAAGGCCTAGAAATAAGGAAGAATAAGTCGAATGTAAGAAGACCTAATAGAAGCTTCTTCTTCTAGAAGGATCTTCCTCTAGATGGTTCTTTTGATAGACATATTTAGTATAAATAGGAGTCGAGGTTATGATAATTGTTGTCTTGGATATTATTGTAATATATCTATGCTCAACTGGAGGTTACCCCCTCAAAGAGGAAAGTGAACATTTCTCTCAATATTTGAAGTGCTCATTCTGGTGTTATTTTGATATCATTTTGGTGTTATTGTGGTGTTGTTCTAGTTACATTGTTGTTTATCTGCCATTTCTAGCATTTTAATTTTTTCTACATACTTTTTATATCTAGAATATTACAAGTGGTATCAAAGCACTTTCCTCGGCAGAAAATTGTGGGTTAATTTTTTTTTCAAGGTAGAGACATATTTTGACGTCTTTAAGCCACAGAGATATGTCGTTACACGCATAAACCTGCAGTTGAGAGATTCATACACACAGTAAATACAAGTGGTACTTAAGCGCACATATGTTGGCCACCCTTGTAACCCATGTTGGTACCCCTTCGAGTGGTAGCGCATCAAACAACACCTGTGTATGGATCGACCTAGATTTCCTAAAGCCCTCTTTAGATAAACCGATCGACCACTTGAATTCTATAGTTCCTCTGAGAATATCACTTGGGAAGATACTCTCTAGTACCTAGGTAGTCAGGTAGTATGGCTAAGGGCACAGTCTAGCCTCCTTAGTTGGTTTCTTAAGATATTGGGCCGAGTACTACTGTTGGAATCTGGACGTATATCAGAGAGCTATAGAACACGAGAAACCCCTTTCTGTAGAACCCTTGAATACCTAACCCTTGGGGATGGAAACAAAAAATAAAACAAACAAGATCTATTGCCGCGCAACTGTGTTCGAGTTGTCAAATCACTACACATTTCTTCCTAGTTAAGCATTTTGGAATTTCATCACTGTAGTATTCTTTAAAGTGGAGTATAACTCTGTAGGAAATTTTTGCACCATTATTTGAGACCTATTCCATTGGATTTATCTCTTCTCCCTTATCACATGCATACCTATCATTTTTAAGAGAAAAAAAATTGACCCCACCCGCCCCTTTTCGGTTCCCTCGTCATCATAGCCCATACCTGTAGCCAAGACTTGGAAGCTCACTTCAATACCTTGCAATCTAATTTCACTGAGAACCAATATTTCCACCATCAATGCAAACATGTAGTCCTCCATCACCACCTTAGTCGCAGAACTCAAACAAGACATGACTACCCAACTTGAATCTATCGTTTCGATGATTTGCACCAAGCTGCATATCCCTACAGATCCCTCTTTATCTGACCCACCTTTGCATACCAAAGTTGAAACTTCCTCTCATTCCCATAATTTACAGCCCAATAACTTTCAACGTGACTTATGCCTTCTGCAAGTGGATGTGACCAAATTTGATGGCTAAAATCCCACTAGTTGGGTAACTCAAATGGAACATTATTTTTCTTTGTACGGAATTATAGATGACTTGTCCAAACTCTAGTATGGTGTTCTCCATCTAGATCAAGAACATTGGCAATGGTGGAAATGGAGAAAAACTTCTCATCAAGGATATGTTGCTTGGACACACTTTGTGGAAGAGATTTATGAATTCTTTGACACTGACATCAACCATTTAGGTTGTTTGACAAGGTTGAAAAAATCTGGCACAGTGGAAGAATTTATAGCTTCTTTTGAGTGACTAGCTTTTCGTATAGAGGGCATGTCTATTGATTTTTTTAGAGAATGTTTTATCAGTGGCCTCAAGGATGATATTTGTGCCCATGTCCTCATGGCTCGGCCTCAGAGTTGAGTGGAGGTTACTAAATGATCTAAGGAAACATGACATGTTGTCTCTTCTCCAAATTGGAAACCCTCCTTTATTCCTCACACTAAACCAATAAATCCCACTCCTCCTTCTGCTCCACTAAAGATCCAAAAATTGACCAGGGCCGAAATGGCTGAACACCAACTCAAAGGCCTTTGTTATAATTGTGATGAAAAATATTTTCCGAGACACAAGTGTAAGGAACAAAATATTTTTATGTCCATATCGAAGGATGTTTCGGAAGAGGATGTTGAAGCCCCCCTTGTGTCTAAGTCACTTGAACCCACAAACATTTCCCCTCCCTCAGACCCTCCCGATGTACAACTGGTCATTTCCCTAAATGATCTCACTAGCTTCTCTTCTCCCCAAACCCTCAAACTAATTGGCTACATATTGCATAGGAAGGTCATCATTCTTGTTGATAGTGGAAGCACCCATAATTTTATTCATCGTAGCATTTCCCAAAAAACTAATTGTTATATATGTCCAGTCAATAATTTCCAAATCATGATTGCCAAAGGTGGGTCCATTAAATGTGGAGGGAATTATGAAAATGTGTGTCTCCAAATTGGTGACTACCACCTGAAATATCATATGTTTGTTATTGACATGGGCAATTGTGACGTTGTGTTGGGTGCAGACTGGCTAAGGACTTTGGGTCCCATTCTCATGGATTTTAAGGAATTAACCATGCAATTCAACCAGGAAGGCCAGCAATATAAGTTCCAAGGCATCACCATCAGTTCCCCTGAGAACATTAGTTCCCATCGCTTGGAAAATATGCTCAAAAAAGGTCATTCAAGGGTTATTTCCCAACTCCATGCCATACAATCAATTGAGACACCCTCAATGTTGTAGGACCTCAAATCCATCCTCTCTAAACATCAAGTGGTTTTTTCCACTCCCCACGGACTCCCTCCTTCCTGTGGTGTTCATGATCATTCCATTCCCCTTGTCCTAGTAAGCCTTCCTCCCAATATACGTCCCTATCATGACCCCTTTTCCCAAACAAATGAAATTGAGAAAATGGTTCAAGAACTTCTTAACGCAGGTATTATCCTCCCTAGTATGAGCCCATACTATTCTACTATGGTCATGGTCATGGTCATGAAGAAAGAAGGTTATTGGCGCATGTGTCTTGATTTCCACACCCTCAACAAACTCACCATTAAAGACAAATTTCCCATTCCTGTCATAAATGATCTCTTGGATGAATTGAGTGGCGCCCAGTTATTTACTAAACTTGATCTTTGTTTTGGATACCACTGGATTCGTATGAAAGAGGAAGACATTCCTAAGACTTCCTTTAGAACTCATGAGGGCCACTATGATTTTTTGGTCATGCCCTTTGGTTTGTGTAATCCTCCCTCCACTTTCCTAAGCCTCATGAATCATGTCTTTCATCCTTTTCTCCATCATTTTTTCTTAGTTTTCTTTGATGATATCCTCATCTATAGAAAAACCTGAACATACCATCTTGCTCATGTGGATTGAGTTCTCCATCTACTCTCTCAACACCAACTTTTCCTGAAACAGTCTAAATGTTCTTTTAGCGCCTCAGAAGTCGAATACTTGGGTCATCTTGTTGGCAATCACTGTTAAATTTATAAGCAGCTGTGAGAACCATTCTCTGGGAGGATGGCTAAGTCCCTAGATGAGATCTAGGGCCCCTAGTGCACTCTTGAGGTACTTGGTCTAGGACCAAACAGTCAGTGCCATGACAAAAGACCCTTGTTAGGGCCCCCAGTATACGACTGGGGTTCTTGGTCTCGGACCAAGCAGTAAAGACCCCTGAGAGGGCCCCCAGTATACGACTGGGGTTCTTGGTCTGGGACCAAGTAGATAAAATCCCCTAGATATGTCTAGGGCCCCTGGACATGGTCCAGGGTACCCATGCCTGGGGCATAGGGTTTCTTGGTCTGCGACCAAGCAGATAAAAGCCCCTAGATATGTCTAGGGCCCCTGGACATGGTCTAGGGTACCCATGTCTATTGCATAGGGTTTCTTGGTCTGGGACCAAGTAGATAAAAGCCCCTAGATATGTCTAGGGCCCTTGGACATGGTCCAGGGTATCTATGCCTGGGGCATAGGGTTTCTTGGTCTGGGACCAAGCAGCTAAATCCCCTAGATATGTCTAGGGCCCCTGGACATGGTCCAGGGTACCCATGCCTGGGGTATGGGTTTCTTGGTCTGGGACCAAAGAGTTAAAGCCCCTATATATGTCTAGGTCCCCTCGACTTGGTCCAGGATACCCATGCCTGGGGCATGGGTTGATCCTTGCTCTCTGACCTTGGTGGATAAGACCCCAGGAAAAGTCCTGGGGCTACTTGATACTCTATCAAGTACTTGATGGTACATGACCTTCCTTGAAGAAGGACATAACCACAAGTGGGATAAGTCCCATATGCAGTGATGATAAAGTAATAGGTTCACCATGTGATATGAAGGAATGAGTAATTCCACCTTGCAAACCCTCCTTACTCTTGTTTGATTGGTTTGAGGTTTTTGTTATTTTATAAGGGGTAAATTTAAAGTTAATCCTTAATTATTATTGTCACATGTTTAAATTTCAATTTAAACATGTGACTTTTAATTTAACTTAAACTAGCCCTAACCCTAACCTAAACCCTATATAATAAACCCCCACTCACCTATCATTCTCACTCTAGCTAGCGTTGATCTCTTGTTTCCTGTCTGTGGCCTTCTTGGATCCTAGTGTGGAGCGGCCTCTTGTTTTCTGTTGTAGCAGTGGCCTCTTGAAGGATAGTCGCGGCCTCCTTTGATCTGTTGTGTGTACTGACTTAGTTGTCGCCTCCTCTGCTATGATTTCTTCTGGCTGTCGTGGGTGATCTCTAGCTAGTCGTGGCCTCCTTGTACCTGTTGTGGATGACCTCTAGCTGCTGCCATCTTATGTTTGTTGTAGGTGACTTTCAGAACCGGCCTCTCCCTTTTGATTATTGTTTGAAGAGGCTACTAGGTGTGTCTCCCTTCCTTTGTTGCTGGGTTAGGTTCATGTGAGGCAGTGGATCTCCTAGAGGGTTACAAAAGTGTAGCCTCTCCTAGTGTGAGATTTGTGCTAGGTGTGGCATCCCTGTGCAGTTTTTCTTCTTTCTGTTGTGTGGAGAACTTCTGAGTTAGCATCCCTGTTTGTTAAGGAGAACAATTAGATTTCTTTCCCCTTTCTTCCTGTTGTCATGAATGTGTAGGGTGTGGCCCCTTTAATGGCTGTGAGGGCTAACAGTGGTGCGGTCTCTTCTGGTGACTGCTATGAGGGTTGAGAGAGGTGCAGCCCCTCCTTGTGACTACTGTGTGATCTGACTTTCTCAGCCCCTCTCCTTCTGANTGTGTAGGGTGTGGCCCCTTTAATGGCTGTGAGGGCTAACAGTGGTGCGGTCTCTTCTGGTGACTGCTATGAGGGTTGAGAGAGGTGCAGCCCCTCCTTGTGACTACTGTGTGATCTGACTTTCTCAGCCCCTCTCCTTCTGATAGCTTGGATTTTACTGTTGGTGCCTTTCTCCTTGCTTTTTTGTGGGGTTGTTGTTATTGCATCAATATTGTGATCTTTTGGTCTTCTTGTGTAAGGGTTTTTATGTATTCACCTATTCTTAGTGTGAGGGTTTGTCAGTGTGAGGTCTTTGTGACCCTATACCTTTGGTGGCAAGAAATTTTCTTCATCTATTGGCAAAGGGATCTCACCTATAGGGTGGATGTATGAACTGGTCCTTTAACTGAGCATAATCAAAATGGTTCTATATTCTCCTTGTTGGCTGTGACTTCTTCAGAGGTAAGGATTAGAACAAGGTATGCAATCTAACCTTTTCAGATATGAAATATTGTTTTGAGTTCAATACAGTCTAATCAATTTTAGATCCATGTTCCAGCATTAATTATGATCAGATCTAAATGATATATCAAGTTTTTACTTCTCTGTTTCTACAGTTTAACTAATGGTTTAATGATCAGATTAGTTATTTAGATCTATTGTCTCTATCTAATTTGAGGGTAGATCTGTATGTTCCTATCTGAGTTGAGTTTAGATCTGAAATTGATTCAGACTTGTATTACCCTAGATCTGTATAAGTAGCAAGACTGATATTCTAGATCTAGTTGTTTTCTTCTGAAAAATTTTAAAGATATCACTGTTTTACTCTACTACACAAATTCCAACAATCACAATGTCCGGGTGGAAGCTAAAACGATTGAAGCTATGCAATACTGGCCTCACCCAAACACTCTCAAAATCTTGTGTGGATTTCTGTGCTTAATGGGTTATTATCACAAGTTTGTTAAGAACTATGGAAATATTGTGGCCCCTCTCACTGCACTCCTTAAAAAGAATTCTTTCACCTAGACTCCAGCTGCTTCTCAGGCTTTTCAAACCTTGAATATGGCCATGTGAACCACTCCATACCTAGCACTTCCTAATTTCACAAAGACCTTTGTCCTAGAATGTGATGCTTCGGGAAAAGGAATTGACGTTGTCCTTATGCAAAAGGGTCGACCTTTGGCATTTACCAGCAAACAACTATTTGAAATAAATTTGGGCAAATCAATCTATGAAAAGGAAATGTTGGATATTCTACATGTTGTTGATATTTGGCACCCTTATTTATTGGGGCAATGCTTCCAAATTAACATTGGTCATCAAAGCCTCAAGTATTGTCTAGAACAATGCATTTCCTCCCCAGAGAAACAAAAATGGGTGACTAAGCTCTTTGGATATGATTATGATATCATTTACAAGAAAGGAAAAGACAATGTGGTTGTGAATGCACTTTCTCAAAAATATGAAGATGAAGGGTCCATTTTTTCTCTCTCCTTCATTGTACCAGATTGGCTCCAAGTCGTTCGCTAGGAATGCCTACATGATCCCAAAAGTGCTCATATGATACAACAACTTTATTTCAATTCTCCATTTTCCCCATGATACTCTTGGCTCCATGATGAGATTTGATACAAAGGTTGTTTGTATTTAAGTAAATAGTCAAAACTTAAATCCACGGTACCTTTTGAGCTTCATGCTACACCCACAGCTGGGCACTCAAGGTTTACCAAAACCTATGACATTGTCAAACGTTCTTTCTTCTGGGAGGGTATGAAACAGGACATTCACAATTTTTTAGTTGAATTTGATGTGTGTCAACACCACAAGGGTGAAACAGTCAAATATCCTGGCACACTACAATCGCTTTTGATTCCACCTACTATTTGTCAGGATATCTCTATGGATTTTATTGTAGACTTACCTAAAATGGGCAATAAATAAGTCATCATGG
Organism: Picea engelmannii; assembly: GCA_009831015.1. Lineage (NCBI taxonomy): Eukaryota > Viridiplantae > Streptophyta > Pinopsida > Pinales > Pinaceae > Picea > Picea engelmannii. The sequence goes on from ML826116.1 coordinate 186,615, forward strand.
TGGTCGTTGATCGCCTTTCCAAGTATGTTCATTTATGTGCTCCTCAACACCCATTTACAACATCCACTGTGGCCCAACTTTTCATGGATCAGGTCTTCAAGCTTCATGGCATGTCGCATTCTATTGTTTCTGATCACAACCTAACTTTCACCAGCAATTTTTGGAAAGAACTGTTCAAGAAACAAGGCACCCAATTGCATCTCATCACAACTTATCATCCCCAGACTGAAGTTGTCAACAAGTGTTTGGAAACATATTTGAGGTGTTTTGCATCGGAAAAGAAAAATCAGTGGGCTCAATGGTTGCCACTAGCTGAATTGTGGTACAACACTTCATACCATACAACTACCTGCATGACTCCTTTTGAAGCAGTATATGGAAAAAATCCACCTTCATTTCTCTCATATTTACCAGGTGTCTCGGAGGTCCAAGCAGTGGATCAAATGCTTACAATTCGAGAGGCTATTGTTCATACCCTCAAAGATAATTTGGTCATGGCCTAGAATATCATGAAGCAACAAGCAGATCAAGGTCGCTCTCAATGTCAATTTGTAGAAGGGGATTAGGTGTTTCTTCGGCTACAACCTTACAAGAAAAATTCCCTCAAGGTTGACCATTGTCAGAAACTAGCGCCCAAATTTTATGGTCCTTATACCATTCTAAAGTGTGTGGGACAGGTGGCCTATCAGTTAGCTTTTCCCAGTCATTCTAAGCTACATGTTATTTTTTCGTGTTTTCTGCTTAAAGAAGGTGATTGGAACTAAGTTTCAAACTCAAACCAACCTTCCCAAGTTGGACGAAGAAGGATCCATTTGGCTACAACTAGAAGAAATTTTGGACCAATGTGAGCATCGCCTGCATCAGCGAACCATCAAGGAAGTGTTAGTTCAGTGGAAAGATACAACCCCAGCAGATGCCACTTGGGAACCAGCTACCATTCTACAACAATTTCCACATCTCAAGCCTTGAGGACAAGGTTGTTTTTAAGGGGGAGGACATGTTAGGGACCTAACCCCTCGCGTAGGTAGAATAATATATTCCGATGTAATAAGGGTCAATAATAATAAGGCCTATCAATAAAGAAGATTAAGTTGAATGTAAGAAGACCTAATAGAAGCTTTTTCTTCTAGAAGAATCTTCCTCTATATGGTTCTTTTGATAGAAATATTTAGTATAAATAGGAGTCGAGGGTATGAGAACTATTGTCTTGGATATTATTGTAATAGATATCTTCTCAACTAGAGGTTGCCCCCTCGAAGAGGCAAGTGAACATTTCTCTCAGTAATCGAAGTGCTCATTCTGGTGTTATTCTAATATCATTTTCGTGTTATGGTGTTGTTGTTCTGGTTATACTGTTGTTTATCTTCCATTTCAATAATTTTATTTCTATTATTCCTACTTTTTATATCTGGAATATTACACAGATGAATAAGTGTTTTTCAGGGTCCTCAGATGCCTCTCCCCAAAATTATGGTAACTTTATCGTGGGATCATGTCCTGCCATTTTGAACTGTGTTGAACTACTACCTCTGCATGGTGTAGATACTTGATTGTTACTTCCTGAACTGGCTAACCCATTTGATGCTCCTTGATTGGATTTGTTTCTTGTTGTTTTTCTTCCACTAAAATTCAGTTGTCTAAACATAGGTGTTCTTCCTGGTGTATTAGTCGCACATGGGGTTGTAGGTTCCACACTGACAGTGATCTGGATTGGAGTTATGTATCTTTGACCTTGGACCTCATTTTTTCCTTTCATATGTTTCACACGGGATTTCCTCAATCTACTCCACACCTCAGAGATCCTCTACCTCTTCTTCATCGCTTCCAATCCCTCTCTCTCAGCTATGGCTCTCTTCTTGTTATTCATTTTATATTGGTAGGGTACTCCACTACGTGTCTTTACAACTTCTACCATATCTTCTTTATCTAATCTTCTTCCATCATTATTAGTTCCATGGGTTCCTTATTCTTTCCCTTATCCATCTCTTCCTCCATTTCTCAACCTTATGTTCCCCCCCTTCCCCCATGCACACAAGGAAGTCTAGTTGTTTGATTCCATGGTAATCACACCATTGTCATATAATAAAATCTTGATTGAAGTATACAATGATTTGATGTACCTACCTCTGGGTCCTTTTATAAAATACTTCTTTGTTGCGGTGTAAGACTTCGTGGTATCTACTGCAAATTCGGTGACAAATCTTGCAACAATATTGTCTAACCAGAAATATATTGTGCACGTAAATTTCTTATTAACTTGTTGTAACTGCATGATCTCCCCAATATTCCACTCCAGTTGTTTGATTCCATTTTTTGGGTGGTTTTCTTTTAACCTCAATAACCACTCCTGCAACAAATGCAGGAAATCACGGGAAAATACCTCATGCAAGTCACTAAACATGTATCTCTCGATATATTTTTGTGGTATTAACTTAGGGTTTATGTTATCCTTCTGCGCAAATTCAAGTTCATTTTTTTTCAACCATCTTTCAATCTCCACCTTCGTTGGATTCCATGGCCTGAACATTCCCTTATATACTCTCATCCTCTGTGCATTTCTTCCATGGATCATGTACACTCAATCCAGTGCAGTTCTAGCCGACAATAGAACCATTTGTTGGCTTAATCTTTCACTTCTTGGGCTGACCCAGGTTTGGATCTCAACAAGTTTGCAAAAAAACCATCTAAACTATCAGTCCTCCTGGTAAACCAAAAGGCAACGTTGTGCACATAGTGCACAACATAGTCTCACCTTAGATAGATTTTATGGGTGATTGCAATACCCCAGGTGTTTGCAGTCTAGGAATGAATGGGGATCTATGGTTATGTTCTTTCTTCTCCATGTGTTAACATTTTTATTGATTCAAGTATTTCTAAGATTCATTCAAATTTAGCCTTATGCATGCATGTTGATACATCTACTCTAATCATGCATTCATAAGCTATTCATTAACAGAAAGTAAACATTCATTAAAAATCACACATAACACAAGTTTTACCGTGGTTCACCCCTTCCTGGGGCTACGTCCACAAAGATTTGGCTTCTCTATTTTTTATAATTTAATCTGCTGCAAAATCTGGCATGGCGCGCATTACATCTTCAATCATACAATCATGATGAGGTTAAGGAACCTATGTGAGGCTGAATAGATCACACCAAGCTCCTCATCCCGTGACCTAACCCTTTGTTAGCTTATATCTCTCACTTCTACTTCTATGGTTGACCCAGGTTCAGATCTCAACAGGTTTCCAACAAAACCCTCTAAAACTATCGGCCTTCTAGATAAACCAGAAGGAGACACATCACACAGAGTGCACTACACAGTCTCACCCGAGATATCTTTATGGGTGAATGCAATGCTCAAGTTCTTGTAGTCTAGGAATGAGTGGGGATTTGGGAGTGTAGTATGCCCTCTTCGTGTATTATTCATTCAAACATTCCTAGGATCCATTCATCTTTTAGGCCCACACATGCATTCTAATATATCTAGCTTAACCATTCATTCATAAACTAATCATTGACAGAAAGTAAAAATTCAATAAACATCACATATAACACATGTTTTACCGAGTTTCACCCCCTCCTAGGCTACATCCACAAATATTTGGCTTCTCTTCACTTTCATTAGGTTTGCTTCAAAATATGGTGTTGCGCGCTTTACATCTCCAATCATACAAACACTATGAGGTTAAGGAACCTTTGTGAGGAAGACTAGATCACATCAGGCTCCTCAGCCTATGACCTAACCCTTAAAATATGTCCTACTTGACTCTTCTATCACCTTATTACAATCATAATAACCATTGAATTGACCTCTTTCTCCAAAAATCAATCAATTGAACCCCTAACCTAGACCTCCTAGGTTATTTTTTATATTATCTTTTAGGCTTATAGCCATTACAATATTTATCAAAAAACCCTAACCCTAACATGGTTAGGTTTGTCTACCCATTTTCCAAGTTTCTTTTCCTTGTGCATGCTACTTTTCCTTCTTTTTCTGCATGTTTTTTTCTTGCCATCGATTACGCGTGCTCCAAAATTAGGTATTCTTTTCAAAATTAGGTCTTTCCCAAAATAGACCTTCTTCTCCAAAATTGTGCATGCACCCAAAATATCCTTCCTTCTCGAGATAGTTCTGCGCCCAACAAGCCCCCATAACTGACATGTGGTTCATCCCAAGCACTCAGGTGGTGCACGCTCCCTGCACTACCCTATCCAAATTGTCGAACTTTTCTACTATTTCCTTTCCTTTTTCTCTCATCTGCATAACTTTGTTTGTTAGCGCCTCTACTCTCTGTGTTGTTATCTCCTCCTTCATTAATGTTGCACTCTCTACTTATGTTTGTCCTCTACTTGTCTTCTCTTCCTCCAGTTGTGCAATCATCTGTGTTGCCTTTTCTTGGAGGGGTTCCAATTCAGCTTGCCTTTCTTGCTTCTACACCTATGTTGTTTTCAACTTCATCTATAGAGTCTTCATTTCTTGGTTGCCTTTCAAGCGCTCTGTAATACTCTGTGTTTTCTACCATTTCTTGAGCTCTTGTATGGTACCACTGAATCTTTCCTCTTCCTAGTTCCACTGTTGGACCTTTTCATCTTCTTCAAGGATAGTCCATATCTACATTGTTTTTTCAAACATCTCCTATATTTCCCTCGCTTCTTTCTCCATCTCAGTAATCTGAAGTGCAATTTTTTGTTCTCTCTTTTCTCGAACCTCGGGAGGAGTCATAGGGTTGAGATTTTCCTTGAGATCCTCATTTTCTTTCTTATATTGGTCAATTGTTTGTGAGATTAGGTTGATATTATCCTTTGCGCTTCTCTGTGATGCTTGTGTGTTGTCTGGGATGCGATCATAAATCTTTGTTAATCCCTTTTCTAATTTATCTTCATGTTCTTTCTCCTCCTCCTCCTCCTTCTCTATGTTCAGTTGGTCGCATGTGATTTGTATCATTTCAGTGACTCCTCTACCCACCTCCAAGTTTGTTGCATCTGTGCGGGCCCTGGAATGTACTTCTTGCATGACACTAGCCTGGAGTCTATATAGCACTTTGGTGGGTATTTGTGCCATGACCATTTCCAATTGTTCCACCTCCCCCAGGGGTTTCTGTGTAGTATTCTGATCCAATATGATCATTTGACACGTTACCGTAAATGTCTCCCTGCCCTGGACTACAAACTGCATTATCTCCTCTCCTTCTTTCTACACAGGTGGTCTTTGTGTCTTTTCTTGTTGTTGCGTTCTGGCCCATGATCTTTTCTGGCTCCTTAGTTTTTGTATGTTCTCATGGACCTCTATGATCTTGGCCATGATTTATTCTTGCTATGCCTATGCAATTCGAACCACTTCTTCACCCCTATCTTGGACCTTGTCTGCAAATAGCTCCACATCATCCTCTATTAGGGTGATGTATGGGTCTTGTTATCACACAATTTGTACTTTACTAAATCCCAAGGAAAGTAAAACAAGATTGGCATAACAAGGGGGTGACCTATCACTGTCACCTTAATAGGAAACCCATTTTTGTTTAGGAGTACAATAATACTACCCCAAGGGAGACGTCCCTAGTGACCTAAAGGGCTGGTGAAACTAAAGAAAGAATGCAAATATAACCCCCCTCTCACTAGTCACTCAAGTCAAAAGGTCTTGTTGATTTTATGTCTTAAGAGATGAAGCAAAATGTAATGGGTAAAGTGTACCTTCCCGGAACAAGACAACAAGCAAACTTATGACAATGTTAAGTAAAAAATGATATTAGTGCTTCAATAAGACAATGAACCAATGAAATATATGCTAGTTGATATCAAATTGCAGAAAAATGAAAGTTTACAAAAGCAAAAGGTATTTTGTAATAGTTGCAAGAAACATGTCTCAAAATTGCTTGAAAAGACAATGAAAAGATGGCATTTACTAGGCAGAATGATAAGCAAATGTCACAAGCAATTTTAGAAGTGTTTAGCTTGCATTCAATGTAGTTAATGCAGAAAATTTGTTTCTTTAATATGGTTGTAGCAGTGATTTATAACAGCAACAAGTAAATTAGTTGTCTAGGCTAAGTTAGTGTTATATTTAGTCAGTAATATCTTAAGAAAATAGTGTTTGAGTGTTTGATCAACCTTCCAACAAAAGAGAGATAAGAGAATAGTGCCTTTAGGGTTTATGGAGTCAATTATATCAGTACATTAACTTGGAGAGACAACAATGATTATACTTTTCTAAAAGATAATAAGGTGGAAGCTTGAGCAGTAGTACCTTAATTTCTCAAGCACCAAGCCTCAAAGAGAAGGTTCAACTAGGGTGTAGTCACCTCTAGGCCCTAATGATTTCTCCTATCCTTAGACTCTTGAAAAATATTTAATACAATAAGAACTAGACAAAGCTTCTAAAGTGGTAGCATTTTAGGGCTTGAGAAGTTTGTCTAGACAAGATCTTCTTAAGAAAAACTAGCAAAATAAAAAACAAGAAAGAAGAACCTTATGTTTCTTACTCCTAGGATTTCAAGCAAGAAATTTCATAATATTACATATGAACAAGTAAACATACCATAGACATTTATCATGAAATGAAAATTGCAAATTTAATTACTTCACCAAGAATAATCAAGCACAAAAACCCTAGATTTGCCAAAATTTGACAAAGAAATGATCCAAAATGCATCCAAGATAGTCTCCAAGCAAGTGTTCTTAGTAATTTCAGCCAATATGTCCGTCGGGCATGGTCCTGCAACAACAAGAAGTATGCCCTGTTGGAAGTACTAAAACAACTGAGAGGGGGGGGTGAATCAGTTGTATGTGAGATTAAACAATTTTAAGTCTGTTAAAACATTATTAATCTTTCTTCATGTGGTCATCAACAATATGCAGCATATGGACAGTAAAAGTAAAGACCATCAGTCACACATAAAATACACACAGAGACAGATTTTCACGAGGAAACCCATAAAGGGAGAAAATCTCTTCTTCTTCGAAATGATAGGCAGTCTTTTTCAGTTCTGTACATCATTTACAATTGAGCACCAACTCAATGTGAGACTGCTACCTCTGTTTTACAAGCTACAACTTGTTTAAGAGCTCCAACTCTCTAGTTTCTCTAGCACCCACTAGAAGGAAGCACCAACTCCCTGAATATTCCAGCACCAACTGGATGGAAGCACCAACTTCCTAAATGTTCCAGCACCAACTGGATGGAAGCACCAACTTCCAGTTAAACAGGATCCAACCTGTATAACAGAGAACACTTGTTCTCCCTAGCACCACCCTGCCACCCTGGTTTCTCTGGCTGCAACCAGATGGAAGCTACAACTCCCTGTTCAAGCACCCACTTGAACCTCTGAGGACAACAATCCTCCCGAGCACCTCCCAACCTCCCTAGAATATTAAATAATGATTACATAGACAACTACACAGTTAAATCAATTCTTACCAACCTTTCTCTGTTCTGTAATTCTGATCTTGCACAAACTGATCTGCAAATCTTCTCTGTTTCCTCTTGCTCTACTATTTTGCACTTTGTTTTCTCTTGCTCTGCTATTCTACTCTGCGTTCCATTTCACTTTGCACATATGCTCACTTTCCTACCACGCATCCTCTACTATATTCTTTCTTACTATTTCATTCCTTTCCTGTCCAGAACAGCCAACAGGACACAGTCTGTTTTGTCTGCTTTTATACACCTGGGCACAACGTTTCAACTTCCCAACTCCTTGGGAAAAATGATGAAAACTGTCCAGTCAACTGAAACGCCAACTGATCGAAAACTAAATTGCAATCATGAGTCCGTTTTTCTAACAGATTCCAAACTTAGTAGTTAACTGTGAGAGAGAACAGCAACCCTCCGATCAACACTTGATCCAATGGTTCAGATCCAATCAGGATTTCACCCATCGCGATTTCGACACTCTTAGTGTTCAGAGTTTTTGTCACTTACAAATGTCGATTCATGAAACTCTGTGAGAGATCAGATCAATGGTCCAGATCATTTCTTGATCTGACAGTCCAGATTCACTCGTGATTTCGCATATCGCGAAATCGAGATTCTTGTTGCATTATGTTCTTGCCCTTTTGAATTCGTGATCCCCGAAACTAGGATACGGGTTGTGATCAATGGTCCTGATCATTTCTGGATCTGACGGTCCAGATTCACTCGCGATTTCGCATATCGCAAAATCGGCATTATGTTCTTTTCCTTTCAAAGTCCCGATTCACGAAAATCCGATAAGGAGTTAAATCAACGGTCCTGATCTCATTCTAGATTCAATGGCTGCGATCGAATCGTGATATCGCATATCACAAAATCGGGGTTTTTTATGTCAAGTGACTTTTTCATTTCAAAGTCTTGATCCTCGATATTCCATGCAAAGAATCAACGGTCCAGATCACTTCTAACTTTAGCGGCTGCGATTAAATCGCGAAATCGCATATCGCGATTTCAGGGTTCTTGTTGTCAAGTGAATTGGACATTTCAAAGTCCCGATCCCCGATTCTCCGATGAAGAATAGAATTAACGGTCCAGATCACTTCTAACTTTAACGGCTGCGATTAAATCGCGATTTTGGAGTTCTTGATGTCAAGAGATTTTGGCATTTCAAAGTCGTGATTCGCGAAAATCCGATGTGGAGTTTGATCAACGGTTCAGATCAACCTAGATCTCGATGGCTCAGATTAGATCGTGATTTTGCACATCGCAATTACTCCCACTTCTCCTTGTACTTTAAAGAGCATGCAGGTTATCCTTGATCCGACAATGGTTGGGTCTTGCGCTTGGATCTAACGACTGAGCTCTGTCCTCCTCTTCATTGTCTTCATTCAGATCTGACGACCCTTGTTCTTTCAGGAAATTTGAATGGGATCCAATGGTCACTGACTCTTCTCCTCCTGATTATTGCTGCACTACTACTCATTGTTGTTGTACTCAAGCCATCACCACAACCACAATTGTACTCGCCATCAATGACAAGTATACACTGCCTTTAAGTATGCTAACAACCCTCTGTACATTCTTCATGCCTTTCATTGTCTGTTACATATTTACCAACATGCCCTTCATGGGTTCATAAGTCATGGGGATCATAGCATGTAAATCAAATCCAATAATTAAATTACCCAAACATGTGCATCAAACCCCCTTAACCTAGACAAATGTTCAAAGACGTTTCGGGTGTTTCCCAGGTGGGATCTAATCCAAGTCATGTAAGTGTATGAGGTAGCATGGGGTAAGTGTTTGGGCATGGGGTACATGTAATAATAGGGAAATGTAAATCCTTACATGTGGGTGCCTTTGTAGAGGGCGAGTTGCACCTTGTCATGAATGCAATTGTTTCCTATCCCATTCATTGCCTTTTATTCTTAGCTTTATTTCTTTTGATATTTTGCTTTCAAGGGAAAAGATGAGGGCCACTATCATGGCTTGATGACTAGAAGTGATAGCATTATCCACAAATAATTCATGGAAATGAAAAGGTTAGCTCGTGATGGGACCCCCTTTCTCTTAGATATGCCACCAAGAGCCACTACCTTGGTTTGATGGCCAGATAGGTGGTAGTGTCATACCGCTACATGCCCATGGTCATAATAGGTTGACTCGTGATGAGACCTCCTATCAATAAACTAGTACCTTGAGTGTTTATGCATCTTATGGGTCCCCTTTTCTTACTGATAATCCTTTCACTTCTTTCTCGGGGATCCCTGAGCGAAGCATCTCAAAGGTTTCAACATTGGCTTTTAACTCTTGCTAGCTAATTTTACCCTCTGAGCCTTTAGCCCCTTCTTCCCACAAGGCAAGGTACAACCCTTCCTAGCATAGCCACTCCTAATTCTCAAAAAAAGGATAGGGGAGATGGAAGGAATAAATATAGAAAGTGGTAAGTATGGAGGGACAAACGATGACTTTTCATAGATCCACCTAGTGGCAACCCATCCTAAAGGAAAATCAACTTACTAGGGCATCATGTCACCCCTCCAGGTAAGAATGAGGAAAAGAGCATCATTTCCAAGAAAAAGTCATGAAATGAAGAAGGATTCAATACAACATATTCAAGTACTTCAAAAAATCAAAGTGATAGATACCATGATACCCAGACTCATTACCTCATGGAGCAATACTAACTACTACTTCATGACCAGGCTGGTGGAATGGAAATTGTTGATGGTGATATAGGGATTGCACTGAATAAAAGAGGGGCCCTCTGGGGCCATTCTCAAGTCTCCTGACTCTTGGTACTCCATGTCAAGGACCTGTGGGCCTCGATATGTGATCTCCTTAGTTATCCCTAGGCTAGGGGATAACAGGTCCTCTGTGTCATACTTCCTTTTCTTGTGCGCCTATTTTTCCTGCGCAGACTTCTTTACTATCTGTGAGGGTTGTGCCCCACTTATTGTACCCTAGGTTCTTTCCTCTCCATCTTGTGAAGTATCCTTCCTTTCGATCTGTGGTTGGCTTCCTGTCCTTTATGATGTCATTGTTCTCCTTGGTCATTTTGGTACTGCATTGCTCCTAGTTGGCTGATTTTTCATTGTCGTCGTTCTAGTATTACTGACCGAGCTACTTGTTTTCACTGAAGAGACTACTTCAGACTTTTCCTTAGGCCTAGAGGCTTGCGTCGTGACTATATTTGTTATTGATCTTGTTACCAGTTTCTGCCACTACGCAGGATAGTCTTTAATTATCCAATCTACTTCCTCTCTAGTGACATAGTAATGCATCTCTAGCCATGCCATCTTTGGATCCCTTGCAACTTGGATCCATACGTGATTCCTGGATGCCTTGAACTTTGGTATCTCATTTTTCTCCTGCACTAACTCCATCGATATGAACCATACATTAGTTGTGCATTGGTGTATCTCTTCTAGCAACATTGCAAACACTATGTTTTTTTCCTATTGTGTTTTGTTGTCCTTTGCCTATAAGAGGGACTTGTATCTATCCGCATAACATTTTCCTTTCCTATTGGGATGATCAGCCAAGAGTAATGGAACTCGGTTCCATTTTCTTGCGTGTCTCGACACTCTATCAAAAGTTGGTTCAATAGGTATGGTGCCCACTTGAACATGACCACTTTGGCGCACTGCGCGGCCACTGCAATAACACATGTTTACGCTTCCTCTTTGTGGCATTTCCTCAAAATTTTGCAAGCTATCAGCTTATTGGTAAACCTTGTTGCATTATCATTGATATCCTTGATGAAATTTCCCCTATTTCCCTGTGTAATGTCAAACTTCACTTTAACCAATTCTGCAATTTCTTTCTTGCACGCCTTGTTATCCAAGTATTCCTATGGTTGCACGCCGAATGTGGGGAGTCTTGTGATATTGGAAATCAGTGCCACATCTATCTGTACCAGCCTATACATCCAAAGGATGCCTCTATGTACACGCGAAACTAGTTGTTTCACGTAAAGCCCGACATTCTTACCGCACCCGAAATGTGGTATATCCAGCAAGTTCATGATGCCTGAGTTATAGAGACTAGTTATCCACTGCATTGGCTCTAGTATGGGTTTTTTGAGGGGTCCAATTTCTCTTGTGTTTATCAAATAAGTTTCCTCAGCCAAATCTGGGAATTTGGCCACATCACTCACATCATGGTCTATGTACCTGTGTTTTGGTACTTTCCCCAGCATATCATCAACAGTAATTACTGTGTCTAGGAGATATGGGAGTGTAACATCCATGGCATCTGACACCTTTCTTTTTTGTCCCGCAGTAGATGTGCCTGCCTCCACTACATCTATTTCCTCTTCTTCCCTTCCAGACTCTGGTCAATCGGTGATATCTTCAACCAAAACTTCCTATTGTTCATGGGATTATCTCGGTCCCATTGCTTCGTCGGGATTCATAGGCATCTCGAGATTAGGATTCGAAATACCATTATGGGCCCCAAATCTCTACCCTATTTGACCTCGTTGCATTGTTTATGTTTCTTCCTCAATCTGTATCAGGTTGATTGATTGTGTGTCTGAGGTGGTAACATCCTCCAACTTGACCACATTCTCGGGCTATGGCATTCTTTCCGTACGCCTCTGGCCCTGTTGAGTAACTTGGACATACTGACCTGGCGTGTCGAACTTTGGTGGAGTCATTCTCTCTCAAATTCACACACTTGCTTTTGTGTAAAATTCTAGCTAGGGAATGCACGTTGTTTCTTGCTCTGTGCTCAAAAATCGCTAAGTGTTGAATAAATGCATGCTTTCTGCCTTTCATAGACCCAATCATATTCATTTTCCACTTTTCTCATGCATTTGCATCAAGTGTAATTTTTCCTGCGCGCTATCTTTTGATGTTTGTCGCGATAATTACTGCACAAAACCTTTTTTCCTCCACTTTCTTATGGTTCAGCCAACTTCTGTGTCTTTTTGTGTTTTTGTCCTGTTTTCTATGTTTGTATTTATTTTTTCTTTTGTTTCTCCTTTTTATTTATTTTTATCATTTTCCTATCATAATCTCTACTATAGTACACTATATACATGCTTTTCTCACTGCGTTGTGACTTTTATGGGTTAGGAGGTTGACTGTCCTTGTACAATTTCAGTCAACTCTCATTGATCATTCCTTTCAATTATGTTCCTCCCAAGTCTTTTAGTTGCACAGATCCCCCATCTGTGATAGTATTTACTTCATATGGTCCTATCCAATGCATAAACTTGCCAGGATGTTGAGAAAATTTGTTGTCATAGAGCAGGACTAGGTCTCCCTCCTTAAAACTCTTCTTCTTAATATGTTTTTCATGTCAGGCTTTGTCTCTTGATTTATGCACTTCCTGGTGAAATCCTGTCAGAATCTTGTCCTCTTCCATCTCCATTAGTTGATTTAACCTTTCCTTTATTGTGCCTCTTTATGTCATGTTGGTGATTTGTACTATGCGCAGAATGGGTTCCAGAAATTCTAATGGCACTATTGTTTCCTTCCCATGCACCAATATGAATGGTGTATGTCATGTGAACTTCTTACATGTGGTCCTGTATGCCCATAGTATTGTTGGTATTTTCAAGTCCCAGTCATCCCTGTTGACATTGCAGATCTTAGTCAAAGCATTTTTCAAGATCTTATTGAAGGATTCTACTATTCCATTTTCCTGAGGATGGTATGGTGTACTCTTCTGGTGATAGACTTCAAACTCCTTAGTCATATCCCTGATGGTACTGTTGATAAAGTGTAACTCATCAGAATCCTTGGACATCCAAATCTAGTGATCATTTTCTCGAACAAAAAGTGTGTTTCTATCTCTGTGTTGTAGTCTTTTACTAGTGTTTCTTCTGCCCATCTTGTTAAGTATTTAGTCATAGTAATGATATATCTATCTCCTTGCCTTTTTTATGGTGGATGGATTGGTTCAACAAATTATATTGCCCATTTTTCAAATACCTGCAAAGTTACTTGTGGTCTTAGGGGCATCTTATCCCTTCTATTTGGTTTTCCAACCCTTTGACAGACATCACATTTCTTGCAATATTCCTTGGCATCTCTATGGACTGTTGGCCACCATAACCATGTGCACAATACCTTCTGCACGGTAGATTTTCTTGCATAGTGTCCTCCAACTATACCTTCATGAGATTTTGCCAAAATTCTAGGCCTTTCATGCCAAAATGTTATCTACGCCCATCTTATATAATTGTCCTGCAATAAGTTGATAGTCTCCAGCTCTGACTACCATATTTTTCATATGCGCAATGATAAACTCTTGTGGCGCAATCCCTGTACTTAATTATTCAATAATATCAGGAAAGTATTCATTAGCTACCTGAACTGAAAATAGTTGTGCATCAGGGAAGTAGTCTTCCAAGTTAGTAGGTTCCTCTCCATTAGTTACTCTTGACAGGTGATCAGGTCCTGCATTCAGCTTCCCTAGTTTGACTATCACTTCAAAATCAAATTCTTGGAATAACAATAGCCATCTACATATCCTCCCCCCCAGCATTGGCTTGTTGACTAGATATTTGAGGGAAGAATGGTATGTGAACATTTTAAAGTGTTTACTGAGTAAGTAGTGCATGAACTTTTGAAGTGCATATACCATGGCTAGGCCTTCATTTTCTATGGTGTTATAATTTTTCTCTGATTTTGACAATTTTTTGCTTGCAAAGGCTATAGGATGGTCTAAGTCCCATGCTCTTTACTTCTCCATAATTTCTCCAAGTGTTATGGTTGATGCATATACATGCACATGAAATGTCTTTTCCCAATATGGGAATACTAGGATAGGTGTTGTAACCATTTTTTTCTTTTAAGGTGTCCAATCCTTGTTGACAGTCCTCATTCCACTGAAATCTTATATCCTTCTTTAATAGTTTTTCCATTGGTGCAGTAATCTGTACATACCCTTTTATAAATTTCCTGTAATAGTGTTGGCACAGGCGAAGACCCGGGGTTCAACACACCAACAAAACCCTAACTACCAGCCCTTTCGGCAACACCTGCAAAGCAGATGAAGTCTCACCTGAGGTAGAGACAGGGGGGGTTGTAGGAATTAGGTGTCTACAACCAAGTTGGGACACAGATCTGTGATTATAACACTTAACTGAGAACTTATCCAACAATATGCATTAGATTATCAGTCTCATTCACATCGCAGATTAACCCTTATTACATATCAGCACAATAATAATCAATATCAAGCACTTTCAATCACTTAGCACATAGCATTAACTTAGATCTATCATTCATTTATCTTTACTACCATTAATCACTAAGCAACAGCATTATATGCATTCATTATAACAACATCACTAAGAAAATAACCATATAAGCAACATCGCACAAAGCACATCAAGACACAGGATATACATGGTTCACCCCAGTGTGGGGCTACGCCCACCAACTTCTTATTCTTCTTTATTAGTCTTCAATCTTCTTACATTCATTTTCTCCTATGCACAAAGCCACAAAGCCATACTCCGCAGAGGACAAGAGATCTGTGAGATGTTGGTTGTGGAGCCTGATTATCTTCCTGATGCAGAGGTCCTTTGCTTTCAGCCGTGTCTATACCCCATGAAGTATTTACACCCCAGAAGTATGTACACTCTTCCACGCAGGGGAGTGCAGAGGGGGGGTACCCCCTCTGCGGGGTCCAGGGGGTCCATCCCCCCCGGCTGGGGGGTCTGGGGGCAAGCGGGCCCCCAGCGGGGGTTCGGGGGCGAAGCCCCCAAAGAAGAAATTGCCTTATAAAAGTATATTGTAATTTCATTGTAAATCTAGACCGTTCATTATAAGGTCGCAGATCTAACGGTAGATATTATGTTAGGTTTTTTTCCATAGAAGGCAAACCGCTTTTATGAGGGAAATGTATTGCGGCTATTTATGGGGGTGAATATTGTATTCTGAGAGAGGAGACTATGAGAAAAAGAAGAGGAAGTTACAGCGGGTTTTGTTGTAGGTTGTATCCCTTCATTTGTTGGATAATAATAAAGGAAGGACCTGGCAATTTCTCTGGTGGACATAGCCCACACTGGGTGAACCACGTAAATCTGTGTCTCTCTTGTATT